>JAXGGA010003845.1:0-96434 GCA_038373865.1 Uloborus plumipes
TGACTGACTTGTGTTCAAGGCCAGCTATTTATACTCCGGAAGGAACATTCCAGCAAAATCCGGAGCATTCTGTTTCATTCATAACATTACGTAATCCATTCAAGAAACTTCTAGTAATAAAAAGAAAAAGAAAAAAAAAGTAAACACTCCGAGCGAAAAATGTCTTCACGCTTATTAAATGCAGGGCAAGTGTAAAAACTACAAAACGTTACAGGGCCGGTATACTAGTGATAAAGGTGATATCTTCAGATACTTTTGCAACATGACGTCAGATAAAACCAAAACTAATGAAAATGATGCAAGGCAGTAAAAACAACAACTATTTACAAGATTTGTAACAATAGATTTAAATATTGCAAAACTGAACTATATCATCTGAAAGCGTTTTAAAAGAGCTATCTAGAAAGATTTAATTTTTCTTTCTGAGGTCAAGGGCTCACCCGTGATGACGTCATCAAAATGGCCGCTTTTACAAGTAAATACGTTCGTTTAACTGCTTAAAACTCCATCATAGATTCAAATATTGCAAAACTCAAATATATCATCTGAAAGCTCTTTAAATGAGCTATTTAGAAAGATTTAATTTTTCTTTCTGAGGTCAAAGTCCCACCTGTACTGACGTCATCAAAATGTCCGCTTTTACAGGTAAATACGTTCGTTTAACTGCTTAAAACTCCATCATAGATTCAAATATTGCAAAACTCAAATATATCATCTAAAAGCTCTTTAAAAGAGCTATCTAGAAAGATTTAATTTTTCTTTCTAAGGTCAAGGGCCCACCTGTGATGACGTCATGTGAGGCCATTTTGATGACGTCATTACAGGTGGGACCTTGACCTCAGAAAGAAAAATTAAATCTTTCTAAATAGCTCTTTTAAAGAGTTTTCTGATGATGTATTTGAGTTTTGCAATATTTGAATCTATGATGGAGTTTTAGGGGGAGTTAAACGAACGTATTTACCTGTAAAAGCGGCCATTTTAATGACGTCATCACAGGTGGGCCCTTAAAATTAGAAAGAAAAATTAAATCTTTCTAGATAGCTCTTTTAAAGAGCTTTTAGATGATATATTTGAGTTTTGCAATATTTGAATCTATGATGGAGTTTTAGGGGGAGTTAAACAAACGTATTTACCTGTAAAAGCGGCCATTTTGATGACGTCATCACAGGTGGGCCCTTGACCTTAGAAAGAAAAATTAAATCTTTCTAGATAGCTCTTTTAAAGAGCTTTCAGATGATATATTTGAGTTTTGCAATATTTGAATCTATGATGGAGTTTTAGGTGGAGTTAAACAAACGTATTTACCTGTAAAAGCGGCCATTTTGATGACGTCATTACAGGTGAGAAATCTACCTCAGAAAGAAAAATTAAATCTTTCTAAATAGCTCTTTTAAAGTGCTTTCAGATGATATAGTTGAGTTTTGCAATATTTCAATCTATGATGGAGTTTTAAGCAGTTAAACGAACGTATTTACCTGTAAAAGCGGCCATTTTGATGACGTCATCACGGAATGACCTTGACCTCCGATCAAGTGTCTCCCGGCGTTTTTTTGTCCTCCTATGTGAATTTAAGCCCCACATAAAATTTCAGACTGGTATCCGGAAATGAAATATGTTTGCACTAACTCCACGGACTAAAGGCAGAAACCGAAAATCCGGGTACTTTGAATTGAAAGGAAATGGAAAGTACCCGAATTTTCTGTTTCTGCCTTCGGTCGGTTTTCTGCTGATGTGGAGCCAGGAGCTAAGATAAGTATTGCTTAATCTTTCTCGGACTGGTACATAGTTGAATAATTACGAGGGCTGGTAATACCCCTCCCCCCCCCAATCAAAAGACACTTACGTAAGCATAATTGAACTGTTACAAAAGATAATTGCAAGATTTGTATTATAATTTATTTTTAACAACATTTAAATGCAAATATAATTTTTGTAATGAACATATACAACAAACTAAACTTTCGAGAAAAAATACAGAAAATTTTGAGCTCAAAAAAGTTAACAAAAAAATATCGCAAAAGATGCTAATTATTCTTATTAATTTTTGAAAGAGGTATTTTTAGTGTTCACATCTCTTGAAGACCGGGCAAATTAATCGGGTGCAGCGGTTGAGAATCCCTGACTTAATGTACAAACAAATGTGTATTCACCTGAAAAAAAAATTAGTTCACATTAGAATAGCAGCAGATATTTTTGAATTGAATTTAACAAGGCTGTCGATATCGCTTATGGCGGGAGCGAAAGGGTCTGCGATATTTGCTCGCCATAACTCGGAAAATGAACAAAAAAGTTAGAAAATCGACATCAAAACGAAGAATAAAACTAAAGAATGAAAACTACAAACTACCACATGAAAACATTCAACGCGGTTCCTTGTACCCAGTGGTGTACACACTGTCTGATTTTCTGAGGTAAAACCTTCCCCGTATTTACGCATGCGTCAGGTCTTCTCTGATCTTACCAAAATAGGGGTGATAGGTAAGATAACACTTTGTGGAAGAATAATAAGAAGCATTCAGAGCCGTATCAAACAACGTAGAACGATGCTACTTTCAAATACGAAGTTCAGTTGAATGTGTCAAAAGGACAACAAAAATGCAAGTTTTAAATTGAAAATTTCGAGCAGTTCCCAACCACAACCCATCACCCCTTTTTTAATTGGAATGGTTCAAGATTCGTAAGTGCGCTCCCCACCCCCTATTAAACTAGCAGGGGAAAAAAAAATTCTCGTACAACTCACAGTGCTATTTTTCTGAATTGTGCTCCCTCAAACCTCGTGCGCCCCCCCCCCCCCCCACGCAGCGAGGGCGCTATGTGCGCCACTCCTTGTCTCTCCGAAACACGCGTTTGGGATTAATTTTGCCATCTGTGCAATACTAATAAGTGTTTTTACTTTCAACTAACGATTTTTACGCAATATGCATACATTTATACGCGAGTGTAGCAATAGACTAAGGTACTGCAATTGAATATGTTCCGATTTTCTATGATTTCATCCAAAATGGAAAAAGAGAACATTACATTTGAATTCAATATAAAATTTTGTTAAGAAAAAGTATATTAAATCAGTAAAACTTTGATTCAAAAAACCATTTCATTAAAAAAAAATCATGACATAATTAAATTTTTTAAAATATGCTTGTTGTTCGCTCATGGGGAGAAAGGATTCATGATTAATAAGCCCAAGATCCAAACTTTTTTAATTTTACAAGACATGATAATAGAGCTTAAAAGTAACTTTTTCTAGGCAAGATGAAATATTATGCAATCTTGTTGCTTTCCATACGAGTAAGGAGAACGAGAAACTATTCAATCTTGCTTTGAAGTGGACGAAAATTAAAATTTTCATATTTGATAACAGACAAAATTGATTCTCTAGATCTGTTGCGAGAAGTTTACATTGAAATTCAATCCTAATTTTAGATAAACTTAAATACTGTCGGCCCCGCTTAATCCGGTAACGGATAAACGGATACCCCGCTTATACGAATAAAACATCCCAGAACCGAGCATTCCCCCAGACGCTATGTTAAAAATCCCCGCTTAATCGAATAATATTTTTTGGAACCGACAGTATTCGTTTAAGCGGGGCCGACAGAATCAGAACTTTTTCAAAGGACAGTTGAAAAGAGGAAAAAGGTTATGTATTTCATTTTTATTTGTAAAGGATATTTATGAATTTTAAAATAAAGACAATTTGAAGCAAATAATAATAATAATATTAATAATAATAAATAACAATAACTGTGTAGTTAAAAAATTCATTCTAGCTGATATGGCACCTTAAAACTTCTATAAGGAATAAAAATAAATTAAACAGAATTCATTAGAATTTTATTATTACCCATACCTTGGAACTTCGAAAATAAATAAAATTGAAGAATATACGATGAAAATTTCGAAATAAAGGGAATGTCGAGTTAAGGCTTCGAGTAATAGAGACTCGACTTAATTATGTTACCCTTGAATGTGAAATTCGTGACTTTTATGTATTATTTGACACTGATTGCCTTCTGCAATATTATTCCCATGACAAACCAAATTAATATCATTTGAAAGGACTTGGTGTGTTTGTGTGTGCGTTTCTAGAGGGGAAAAAAAAGCTTTTTACCTTTTTTTTGCGGTGTGAAGTAAATTAAAGAATAGTAAATGAAAAAGTTAAAATATTTTTGTCCTTTTTTTTAAATGTGTGTGCGTGGAGGGGGGAGGTGAAAAAAGGGAGGAAGGGGGTCAAAATTGTTGAAAAAAAGTTTGATATCAGTTGTGGACAGCACCTTAACTGGATTGAAAAAATAAATAAAAATAATGACAATAAAAAATATTTTTCATCAATCATTCATTTTGAAAAAAAAAAAAAAAAAAACATTACATAGATTGAACTAACCAGACATTTGTCACTCAGCAGGCCTAAATATGAAGTACTGAATCATGGGTAATTATTCACCCCAACCTAAATTAGCTATGGACCCGAGGTTAAAGCGACACGTCATAGAAAAGCATGAATTATGGTTTTCAACTCTTTTTTTTTTTTTTTACTTCACCCTTTAGGGGATAGTCTTCTGAAAATAACTTTTAACGGGAAATTTGGCGAAATGCCAGTCAGTAAGGTGCGCTTGGAGGGTAAGGAGTTAATTTTTGATAATTAAGCGAGACAAATTAATGAGACAAGACCTGTGACGTAGTTTAATTAACTGAATCTTGAGGGACAGACGACATTTTATGCGCAGGTCACTTTTTCATTTTAGCCTGTTGTTGAAACTTCAACAAAACTGCTCATGGATTTTCAGCCCTGAGATGATCAAAAATGATGTGCCATTTCCTAGTTTTCGTTTTTTGAGGTGTCGGAACGACTGAGTTGACAGTTTCTTTTCCTGTGTTTTCAACGGGATAAGCAAAACAGAATTCAACACGGGGGAGATGAGGAAAATGTTTCGAATACGAATGTGAAGTTATAAGGTCTCAAAGGAATGCCCCTACTTGGCTTAAAATGATTACGGTTGGTGCCGCCAAATTAATAAGAAGACAAACATTTCTTTTATTTAGTGAAGATTAATGAAAACGCTGACTAGACTGTCCACAGATGCGTAGCGAGAAATTTGACATGGGGGGGGGGGGGGGGAGTCATCTGAGTTTTTTTCGAAATTAAGGGTCGGAAAGAGCAATTTTAGGTCCTCGCATGTGTGTTCATAACAGGCTTGGAGTAATCGACGTTTATCGTAATCTGCGTAATCGATCGTAATCCTAATCATAATTCGGTAATGGGACACTCGTAATCGTGTTTTCGTAATTTTAATCATGTATTTCTTGTGTAATCTTATTTGTAATCTTTCTTTCAAAAATCGTAATTTAGGGTCATTCCATAGTGACTGACGTAACATTTAGAGCTGATTTTGTAACTATTTTTACTTATAACTTAGAGGATAAAAAATATTTTTTAGTTATGCTGGTGGATTTACAATGTACATGGTATCTATGTATTATTTCTGCTAAGAATTTTAAAAAAAAATTACTGACAGCAGATATTTTTTCAACCAAAATAGCAGCGTGACTAACGTAAAATTTTTGCAACCCTGAAAATGAATGTTCATGTTGTGAGGCAAAAATTTCTGAAAGTTAAGCAAGTGTTAAAAATTGAATGATATATTTGAAAAATGTGTAAAGTTGGCTTTTAAAAACATCAAACACATTTATTAAATCTTATTTTTTTTTAGTCTTAAGTGTCACTTTTACTCAAGATGGCGTGTGACTAACGTAACGTGACTAACGTAACCACAGAATAACAAGCAGTAAACACACTACAAACTATTTATTATGGTTAATCTCAGTGATAATTACAATACTTTTTCAAAAATTTTTAACTTCTTATGTTGTACTAGCCGGGTACCCGGTAGGGTGGGGCGAAAAATAAAAAGTTTTTCAGATCAACTTCTAATAGTTGCCAAAAGTTGTCTTTGGTGATAGTTAGCTTTTGTGCAAAATTTGAGAAAAATCGGTTAATATCTTCAGGGGGCGCTGCAATCGCAAAGTTTTACCATAGCTTTGTTATAGATTTTATGGTTAAAATATCAACAAGAATGCCTTTAGCTAGTCTCTTTGCGTTTTTTTTACTCAAAAGATGTTTTCGTGCATTAAAAGCATATGAAATGACCCACAAACATTATTTTATATGATATATTTATATTTTTAAAAAATCACTTTTTTTAACGTTTTTGTTTCTTTTTAAATGGTTGAAATATAAATATATCATATAAATTAATTTTTTGTGAGTTATTTCGTATGCTTTGAATGCTTGAATATATTTTAGGAGTAAAAAATGCAATGAGATTAGTTAACGGCATTGTTTTTCATATTTTAACCATAAAATCCGATAAAAGCTATGATAAAACTTTGCGATCGCAGCGCCCCCTGAAGATATTAACCGATTTTTCTCAAATTTTGCACAAAAGCTAACTATCACTAAAGACAACTTTTGGCAACTATTAGAAGTTGATCTGAAAAAATTTTCATTTTTCGCCCCACCCTAGTACCCGGCCCTGCCCGGGTTTCTGTGGGTGTAGGGTTGTTTAGTGAAACTCATTCATAAATTTCCCAACACTAAAGTGCATATCTATAAACATAATGGCTACTTCTGTAAACAATGGCTATGTTATGGATAAACTATAAAAAAAATAATGCAAGCTAAAAAAATAGCAAGCTACAAATAATGTTTGAGTAAATAGGAAATGTTATAAGCTTGGTATATTAAAATAAATATATATTTACAGTATCAATCGCACTGAAATTAACCATTTCCAAATATTGCTCGTTAAATAAGTCCCATTATTAGTTTCTATCCTCGTGACAACATTGGTGAGGTGAAAACATCTTATGTACCTAATTTAGAAATTTTTTTGACTATAAACACTTTCTATTCTCTAACTATTGCCAAAATCAATTTTTTTTTTATTTCACCCATTAGCGATTGTTGACTCAAATAAATATAAAAATCCTTAGAAGGCAATACATTCCATACTTACTCCAGAGAAGCCTTGGTTCAAAATTTTCAATATGATTACAATCAATATTGTTGCTGCATGGCACCAAATTTTTGCAACAATGCACTGAAAATTTAATCATTTAATGGGGAAATGACATAAAATTAACTGTTTTCCATAATAACTTTTTTAAACTAAGCTTTTTAGAAATAAATTATAGATTATCCTGTTCCCTGTTACTGTAGCTATCTACGGTGAAAAAATAGTTAAAATCGGTTCAGTAGTTTAGAAGATTACCCCGGACATACGTTTTCAAAAGTAGTCTTTTATGTATATAGATGATTCTTATTTATTCATTTATTTTTTGACTTCGGTATTTTTTTTTTCTTCGGCTGAGGTTGACATTTCTACGGAATGACATTTAGTTAAATAGAAAAAGTTCTCCTGGCGTCATGAAAACAGGGTTCGCCAAAGCGGGCCCAGCCCGAAAAAACCCGCCCTTGTTTTTTCGGGCGGGCCCACTTGAAACAGCCCATACTATGTCGGTAAAGTGGGTTTTTTCAAAATTTACTACATATTGAAAGCTTTTATTTTAGAAAGAAATTAAAAATAATGAATATTTTGATCAATACTAAGCTTAGGCATATTGGTAATTGATCTATTTAGTAAAATATTTAGTTTGTTACAATATTTAATCTTGGTCAGTACCTGTTGCAGAAATTGCCAACCTCCTTCCCTGACAACTTATTAGGTAATAGAAATGAAACTACACCTGAATTTCACACTATTTGTTTATTTATTTATTTATTTAATACTTGGAGACCAAAATAAGCAATAATTATTATTCCAATTTATAAATTCAGTTTCAATATCAATTTAAAAAATAATATCAATATAAAAAATTCAATATTACAATGCTGCTTCAAAAAAAAAAAAAACGAAAAGCAGTCGCGGTTAGTCCCGACTAACAAATCGTTGGGATTATCAAACATGATGTTATTTGTCATACTAATGCCACACGTGTTAGCTGAAATGGTTAAGTAATATTATTAGAATAAAAAGTCCATTACATCGTCACTTAATATTCATGGCCAGTACCGTTTAAGTACTGAGCCGTACCTTTTCTGGATCGCTCATTGAGAGATAACTCGACATGCTAGGCACGTGCCGTGCTGATGGTTACGCTTGAGCGCATGGGGTAACTGCCCCCTAGTTACTCTCATCATTTTGCGGATTTGGATGAGGCCCCCCCCCCCCCGCATGGCTTTTTATAACCATTATGTACTTATTTTTGTATTTGTGTCTGTTGTTTTTTCCATTACTCGGAAAAAAGTTTGAAATGACGGTTCAGACCTTACCCTAGATTCTACTACTTTGTCCTTCACATTGTTCACACACTGAATTTGATTTTTTTTTCCTTCCAGGAATATTCAAGGTCTTTTCAAGGATAAAATGTTTTTTTTTTTCAAGGACTATAGTTACAACTGTTTGAAAGTGTGAACTTTTTAACAATAAAGTAAAACCTCTTCGAGCTGCCACCTTTTTAACGGCTAATATTTCTTGGTACAGATTTTTCCCCCCACATAGAACTAATTTTAAAATTCCCCCTAGCAGCGGCCACCCAACCCCTCTGAACGGCCGCCAAGTGAGTTCAGCATTTCAATTTTTCAAAAAAATATGCTCGTTTCTGTAGGTGTCAGAGAATAATATCAGACGATACTATTCGGCTAATCACTCTTACAGAAATAAAATACAGTAAAAACCAAAATGAATAAACATATGGAACCAGCCATCCATCGGGCAGGATATTCATATTTCTTCCAGCACATAAAAATAACTTCAACGAATTAGAGCAAACACGATTTTCAGGGTTCAATGCATTTTCATCGAAGAATTCATGTACTCTATTTCAAAGTTCATACGAACCTAAATTTGAAACAGCGGAATCATCACACATTGAAAATTCATCAACTGTAAACAAAAACTGATGAACAGCTTCGAAAATCCGAATATCAAAAATCTGGAAGCTCCAAAATCGAATACATATTTCAATGCTCTCTCAGCCGAAAACCAGTGATTTTTTAAACATGAGTTTTAGTCAGTTTATCTTTACAGAAATTTAGTTCAACTATCTTTGGGTGAAGTAGATGCATTTTCAAGTCCATTCAATTTTCATTTTTTTTAATAGATACAGTCGAACCTAACTATTGATTAACTTATTGATCATCGGATAAGACGAATTGGTTTTAAAGGTCCCTTGAGGCAGGGACGTCATTTCAAGTTTTTCCAGGGGGGGGGGGGCAAAGGGTAAAAACACAATACAATTTCACCAGAAAACAACAAAAACCACGCCCATTTATGTGTAAATACACAGATTTTTTAAAGTCAACTTAGGGGGGATTGCCCCCCCCCTGCCCCTCTAAATGACGGGCCTGCCTTGAGGTTCGTTTTAACGAGGTTCAAAAACAGTTCCTCACTGTAAAAAAATGATGTTTTTACAGTATACTACAGCTGTAGTTTTACAGTATTAAACTGTAGAATTGCTAGTTTCAGTTTATTACTGTGCATTTTACAGTTTTAAACTGGAACCTCTGCTGCCAGTGTTATACTGTTGTTTTTACAGTATAATACAGCTAATTTTATGGTAAAATTGCTATTTTTACAGTAATAAACTGTAAAATTGCAAGTTTTACAGTAATAAACTGTAACATTGATAGTTTTACAGTATAGCAAATTGTAAAACAGCTAGTTTTACAGTTTATTATTGCGCTTTTACTGTTTTAAACTGGAACCTCTGCTGCCAGTATACTGTAAAAACAAGTTTTTTTGCGTTGCTTTTTTCGAATATACACAGTGTTGTAAATATTTTTAAAGTTTTCCGTTGCGTTCACTAAACAATGAGTTAATTTTTGTGAAAAAATTTAATTACACATTGTTCCGTTTATGGTACTGTATTTTAAATTATGTTCATGTGTATTGCACAAACATTTTACTTAATTAAATGACGAACTATTATCCCAAAAGGTATGTTCTTGGTTATTTACGAAACTCCAAGTTTTACGTTCGAAATATTATGGTCGAAATGAGTTCGGATGTTAGACGCTCTACTGTATAGCGATCCTCAACTGCTGGTCTAGCGGACCGGTACTGGTCCGAAGAAAATTTTTGACTTTTGAGGCTTGACGAGGTAGATTTTTTTTCTTAATTTTTTACGAAAAAAAAATATTTCTTAGCGGTCCGAGAATTTTTTAAAAAAGGTTTTACTAGTTCGCGGGTCAAAAAAGGTTGAAAAACGCTGCTCTACTGTGTTGCTCAAAAAGCAATCTCCGATACATAACATTATTTTGAAAATGAATTTCAAAAAATAAAAAATAAATAAATAATAAAAAAAAAACTGATTGAAAATTAGAATTTTCTTAAAAATAAAGTTATTAATATAATATCATCTAGAACAGTGTTTTAAAAAAAATAAAATAACTATAGATATGTCTTTATATATATATATATACTTTCGTCCCCGATTAATAGGGTAACGGATAAACGAATACCCCGCTTATAAGAATAAAACATCCTGGAACCGTGCCATAAACGATATGTTAAAGTCCCCGCTTAATCGAAAAATTTTTTTTGGAACCGACAGTATTCGTTTAAGCGGGGCCGACAGTATATATATATATATATATATATATATATATATATATATATATATATATATATATATATATATATATATATATATATATATATATATATATATATATATATATATAAATGAGTGTATGTATATATACTTGTTCTCTATACAAATCCACAGTTTGCGTCAGATTTTCATCAAACTTGACACAGAGGTTCCTTGATGCCCTAGAATTCTCATAGGCGGGGTCTTGAAATTTTACAAAATCTAAAAAGCTCAAATTTAAATTTTTGGTCAAAAAATGACCCTTTCATAGGATTCTAGCCTATTTATATTGTAATCGAGATAGGCCTTTTAGCATTTAAATTGATGAAGTTTAAGATTTTTAAATATGAGTATTTTCCAACAATGATTACGATTAAAGTAATGAATTTTCAATTTAAGGCTCACCTATTTCCTTTTAACATTGAAATAAGTAAAAAAAATCATAATTCATGTGGACTTTATAAAAAGAACCACGGATTTGAATTTCAAATTTGCAATGAGACGACAGTTGCGTCTGTAATGGAGATAAGCCTTCAGAACGAGAAATAGATTTATTTCTGAGTTATAATAATTTTTTCTTTGTAGGTGGGAACAATTAATAAAGAAAAGTTAATATTTTAAATTTGGCGGGTGAAACTGATGCAATTTTTTCACTTCCATGTGCATATATTTCATGCCAGTGGATGCGGCAAAGCACAGACAACATTTATCTTTACTTTTCACCTTTTGATAAGACTATTTTTCTGTAAATGTTTAACTTTCTGTAATATTTTATTTTTTTTTCACAGTTTGTACCTAAGAGACAGATTGATGCAAATTATTTTATACCCATATGAATAGAACTCTTTCAAACTTTTTTTCCCTGAATGCTATGTTGTATTAATAAGCACCCGGGCAACGCCGGGTATTAAGCTAGTTATATATGTATATATATATATAGAAAAATAATAAGCTGACTGAAAGTAATCGAGGACAAAATAACTTTAAACTTTTTGACAGAAAATTTTTGACAATTGTCACTCTTAAAGAGCACAGAATTTCGTTTAAAACTTTTCAACTTAATGATTTAAACAAAATGTAAAATGAAATTTTAGTTTTTTGCCTCACGACAGAGTATAGTAAATATTACAAATGCAAAAATCTTATTCCAATGGCAGATGCAAGGAGATTGCGATTTTCATTATGAACGCATGAAATCGGAAAAAAAAACTAAATTAAAAAAAATATATATATTAGCGAAAAATTATTTCAAATTTACATTTTGCAATCAGCGGAATTGAAGAAAATATAAATTAAACCAGTGATTTAAATTTTAATTTTTTGAATCTCATAAAAACAGAATTTTCCTTGAAATATTTCATTTACTATTTTCTCTATCTCTACTAATAATAAAGCTGAAAGTTTGTCTCTCTGTCTTTCCTTCTGTCTTTCCTTCTGTCTGTCTGTTACGCGCGTAGCGCCAAAACCGTTCGGTCGATTTTCATGTCACTTGGTACAAAATTAGTTTGTAGCATGTAGTTTTGCACCTCGAAGCGATTTTTCGAAAATTCCATTTCGTTCTTTTTCTATTCGAATTCTTAGCGGAAATTCGATAAAATAGGGAAGAAATATTCCATACACATTTTCAAGTCTTATGTCATTCGAAAGCTTGAAATTTTCTGCACAAAATGACGTTTTTTCGAAGTTTCTACGATCATCAGGAGAGCTGTAACAATTGTTTTTAGAATCCTGAAATTCAAGGCTTACCTTCAGTAAAGCAAGCCAAACGATTCTAAAATGGCTTTGCTCGCGAATAAAATTTGTTTGAAAATAGAGATGAAATGAATTATTTTATCAACGGAAATCAACTTTTCATGTTGTTACCATGGTTACGTTTTTATTTCGTTCTTTTTCCCTTAATAATTTTAAAAATGTATTTGTTTTTGTAACAATCCAAATGGCTTGAGTGAACGAATTTAGCTTTTAATTTATCGTTTGCTGGTTGATCTTTGTCGATGTTTATTGTTTTTATTATCATTGTGAAGAATAATGCACGAAATTTCTATGACTAACTAGCTGCGTAGCCCGGCGTTGCACGGGCTGTAATGTAGTGAAGGCAGTTTGAGAAAACTACTCGACACCAAGGCGGCTCGCCTTTAAAGAAATGAGGAAAGTTTAAACAGTTTACTCGCCGTCAAGGCGGCTCGCCTTTACAGTAGCGAGGAAAGTTTCAATTCACTACTCGCCGCCAAGGCGGCTCGCCTTTAAAGTACCAAGGAAAAGTTTAATAAACTACTCCCCGCAAAGCGGCTCGCTAAAAAGCTTTCCTGCATCAAAGAATCAATCGAATTATTTGCACATGCTTCCTCAAAAATAAAGACGATGTCAAGTAGCGCATACTTAGCACTCTCCCTAAATTACAAATAAAATTCCTGTCCAAAAACAATTATTTCCAAACCGCTTTCTTCCGGTAAAATTAATTGCAAAATTCTAAACGAAAAAGTTCTTTTAATATTCGGATCGAAGCCAGAAAAAGTCCCTTCTAAAAACAGCAATTGCAATTTTATTTAAAAACACATTTTCAAAATGGTACCTGAGAAAAAATATGTCATTAATAATTAGAATAAAAACAATTGTTAGAACTTTGTTATAACACGTATTCAAAATGACAATGAAAAAAATAACACTCTTTCATTTTAAAAAGTTCAACTTAATTAACGTTTTAATTCAAAATCGCAACGGAAAGAAATAAATATCTTGGAATTTTAAATAGTTCAATAATTTAATTAACGTTTTAATTCAAAATGGCAACGGTAAGAAAAAATGTCTTGGAAGTTAAATCATTAATTAGGCTTAATCGCTTTAAATTTGACTACTTATTAATTAAACATTCGCTTTAAATTTGACTACTTATGGATCGCGGCCAGAAAAGTCCCTTCTAAAAACAGCAATTGCAATTTTATTTAAAAACACATTTTCAAAATGGTACCTGAGAAAAAATATGTCATTAATAATTAGAATAAAAACAATTGTTAGAACTTTGTTATAACACGTATTTAAAATGACAATGGAAAAAAATAACACTCATTCATTTTAAAAAGTTCAATTTAATTAACGTTTTAATTTAGGGCCGAATTCAAGTGAAACACCATTGCAGTCGCTTCGAGGCGATCGCATATTGCAACCGCTACTGTAAGTCGAATTCAAGTGAATTCGTGTCACTTGAATCAAAATTTTGGAATTTGCGATTGCATTGGTGAGTTGCGATCGTCCGTGTTTCACTTGAATTCCTGCCTTAAAATCGCAACGGAAAGAAATAAATATCTTGGAATTTTAAATAGTTCAATAATTTAATTAACGTTTTAATTCAAAATGGCAACGGTAAGAAAAAATGTCTTGGAAGTTTAATCATTTATTAGGCTTAATCGCTTTAAATTTGACTACTTATTAATTGATATCTTCGCTAATTAAAATCGTATAATTATATAGATTGAAACTAATGAAGCCTGAAAAATTACCTATCTATCGGTACCTGGTTCGACTTTCAGTTCATTGGCGTTCAGGAGAAATAAGCGTGACATAGAAAGAAAGATAGTTAGAAAGATACTCAGTTTTTAATATAAGTAGATACTTAAAATTTTTAGGATAAGTTGAGTTTAAAAGAAAAAATTGCTCCAAATATACTTTTGCAATGTGATTATTTATTATTGGACTGTAATTTGCAGCAATAATTGCATTTAATAAATAATGAAAGACAATATTAAAAATTAATTTTTTGGCGACTTTTTTACAATTTGGCATTCAATTCTATTTCAGTATATTTACTTCTATCTTATTGCGATATTGCAACGTTCTTTCTAAAGTATGTCATTTCGGAAAATGGATTATTTTGCTTTTGAAGTTAGGAAAGAAAACTTTCTTCTTCTTTTAAACTTTGGTAAGATTTCTGTTGGTTTCTGTGAGCAACAAAATTTTTCTTATTTTTTCTTTTGGCTTATTTTTGTGCACCTATCTTTGGGGTTGCATTCGAATGTCCCCAAGGGGGTGATTTACCCCTTTTATGGGGTAATCAGGGCTTTCAATGCAGACCAAAGTGATATGAATTGGCGCGACCACTTGGCGATATCTCGCCAAGCTTTTGGTCACCAAGTGTTTGACGCCAATTTGGCGACATATCGCCAAGTTGGCAATAAATTTAGCGAAAAAAAAATTTTTTTTGGGTTCAATTTGGCGCTATTGGCGATATTTTGCGAAAAATCTACTGAATGATGTTAAACTCGGCGATATTTAGGAGATTAATCATTGTAAAACATTTTTTTGCATTGTTTCGTGGCAAACTAGGGACGCAAATGTTTGAATTGTTATCTTACTCACTTCAAGCACTATTTTAGCACTTAAGGCATCTACTAAGAAATTTACACGTAAAAGGAAGTAGTGTAGGGTCCATACCAAATTTTTATATCGTACTTTGAAGGAATTATAGTTGAATTATAACTAAAATAGAGTATTTTTTCTGCTATATCATTTTTTTACAAATGAACTTTTAATTTTATACCACGGGCAAAGCCGTGCGGGTACCGCTAGTAATAGAAATAAAAAGACATTTTACTTATTTGCCCCTTAAAAGAGCAATGTACGCATTAAAAAATCACAAAAATTTGATTCTCAAACCCGATGCAAAAAGATTGCATCATTTAAAATAAAGGCATCAAAAGAATAAAAAAGTGAAATAAAAGAATTTATTCACGCAATACAATTTTGGAAATTTTAACAGGTCTACATGATGAATAATATTAATAGTTGTCAATATAATCGTCAAAAGTTTGGAGTAAGGAAAAAAAATCGGATGTGGGAAGATAAAAGTATAGCGAAAAATACTGGATTTCGGGTCTTAACGCCAGAAAAAATACCGGAATCCCGGTATAATACCCGAACACAATCACCCCTGGGATTAGTGGTAGAAGAAAATATTTTAGGGTATGTTTCAAAAGAATAAAAAATTAGGAGTTTGTAAGGAGATAATGGCAAAATTCAGGAGTTTTAAGGGACCTTATTTTCTCTTGTTAGAAAGCAGGAGTTTGTAAGGAGTGTACGAACACTGAGTTATTCATTTTAAACCTTTGTTGGCAGAATTACTATACCCTGTTTCCCACTCTCCGCACTTTTCCCTTGATGGTTGTTGTCATAGTTACGGCCCTATGAACTTTTTCCCGACTTAGCTTTTGCAACAATGGTTAAATGAAAACGGTTAAAATTGCTTTGTGCGTAGACTATTATTCAATTGAAAAATCAACGAAAATCAAGGGCAACATTTTCTTGGAAATTTTTGCTGTATTAATATGACTAGATTTGTTAGAAAACGTTGAGAAAAAACTGAGACATGAGGATATAAACAATAGCGTAAGCCTCGTTCGGTAAACATAAAATAAATGAAATACCTCAACAGCAGTGCATAAAAAAGAGTGGAGCTGTTTTCTTTCGTATGGTTTCCATGGAGACGACGCAAAATTTCTAAACTTGATCCACCTATTTTAAAGTAACCGAGTTTGATAACAAAGTAAAAAGGCTAGCGCACAAACGAGTACATTAATCAAAAAATAAATACATAAGAAAAAAAACCGTTGCAGTGCTAATGCACTTAACCAACTTCACAACTGAAAATAGGATCTGCGTACTAAAAAACAACTCAACGCAACATCCACCTCCCCGCTGAGCGGGAGCGCGGGATTTCATTAGGGACGGCGGGCGGGCAACGTCATTTCGTATTTTATTGATCGACGTCACATGGCCCGGCAGTTAAATTTATATTATTACTTGAAAATCGATGGCCCGTTCCCCTTAGCTAGCTCGAACGTAACTCTATGGCGTTTCCAATTCGGGAAAAGGAAAAATAGTTTGACGAATATTCCCAATTTCGGGATTCGATTTAGGCGACACGACGCATGCGCAGCTAGCCGATGACGTCAGCAACGACGGGGGTTCCGATTTTATAGAACTGATTGATTTCATCTGATAGAAAGATTTCCGATTTTTGAAGCAAGCACAGCGAAGGAATTGCGCGAAAGAAAATAAGTATAACAGAAGAAGGCCCCAAACTTGAAATTTAGGGAGGTCTGAAATTTACGACGTGGCTAATGATAGAACGTGAGCTTACACACATAGATACCAGCTTCGGATGATGAGAATTATTAGGCATCAATACGTTTTTATTTATTAATTATTATTATTATTTTTTTTACAATTGCAATTCTTCAATGCCGTCTCCAAATTAAACGAATCGTCAAAGAAAAAAATGCCGAATAAGGAAATTTTTTGGAAGGTCACAGTGACCTTCCGTAACCTCTCATCGTCCCTGATTGCACTCCCTCATCGGGGAATTATTACAAAAAGATGTGAGATCATAAATAGTAAAAAAACAACACCATTTTGTTACATAAAGCTTGCTGATTACTGGGATCCCACCCATGCTATGTTGATAGGGATTCCACCCAAGCTATGTTGATAGGGATCCCATTCAAGCTATGTTGTCAGGATTCCCACTCAAGGTTGGAAGGGTCCCACTCACAGTGTTGGAAGAGTCCCATTCAATGCTGGTAGGGGCTCACTTAATAATGAAAGGTACCCTCTCAAAATAAATTGACAGGGTCCCACGCAAAACAAGTTGATGGGGTCCCACTCAAAATAAGTTGATGGGGTCCTACTGAAATTAAGTTGATAAGGATCCCACCCATGCAATGCTGATAGGGATCCCACCCAAGCTATGTTGATAGGGATCCCACTCAAACTATGTTGTCAGGGATCCCACTCAGGATATGGTGATAGGCATCCCACTCAATGTTAGAAGGGTCCCACTCACACATTCTTGGAAGGGTCCTGTTCACAGTGTTAAAAGGGTCCCGTTCAACCAGTGTTACAAGGGTCCCACTCACAGTGTTGGAAGGATCCCACTCAAAGTGTTGGAAGGGGCACACTTAATAATGATAGGTTTCAGCTCAAAAGAAGTTGAAAGGGTCCCACTGAAATTAAGTTAATAGGGTCCCACTCAAATTAAGTTGATAGGAATCCCACTCATGCTATGTTGATAGGGATCCCACCCAAGCTATGTTGATAGGGATCCCACTCAAGCTATGTTGTCAGGGATCCCACTCAGAATACAGTGATAGACATCCCACTCAATGTTGGAAGGGTCCCACTCACACCGTGGTGAAATGGTCCCATTTAATGCTGGTAGAGGCCAACATAATAATGATAGGATCCCATTCAAAATAAGTTGATAGGGTCCCACTCAAGTTAAGTTGATGGGGATCCCCCTCATGATTTACTGAGAGGGATCCCCTCCCCCATGCTATGTTCATAGGAATCCCACTCAAGCTATGTTGTCAGGGATTCCTCTCAGAATATAGTGATAGGCATCCCTCCAAATGTTGTAAGGGGAAAACTGAATAATGATAGGTTCCCACTCAAAACAAGTTGATAGGTTCCCACTCAAAACAAGTTGATAGGGTCCCACTCAAAACAAGTTGATAGGGTCCCACTCAAAATACGTTGATAGGATCCCACCCATGCTATGTTGGTAAGGATCCCACCCAAGCTATGTTGATAGGGATCCCACCCAAGCTATGTTGATAGGGATCCCACCCAAGCTATGTTGATAGGGATCCCACCCAAGCTATGTTGTCGGGGATCCCACCCAAGCTATGTTGATAGGGATCCCACCCAAGCTATGTTGATAGGGATCCCACATAAGCTATGTTGATAGGGATCCCACATAAGCTATGTTGATAGGGATCCCACATAAGCTATGTTGATAGGGATCCCACATAAGCTATGTTGATAGGGATCCCACTCAAGCTATGTTGTCGGGGATCCCACTCAGAAGATGGTGATAGGCATCCTATTTCATGTTGGAAGGGTCCCACTCACAGTGTCGTAAGGGTCCCATTCAATGCTAGTAGGGGCCAACTTAATAATGATAGGATTCCACTTAAAATAAGTTGATAGGGTCCCACTTAAAAAATAGTTGAAAAGGGTCCCACTCAAATTAAGTTGATAGGGTCCCACTCAAATTAAGTTGATAGGATCCCACTCAAATTAAGTTGATAGGGTCCCACTTAAATTAAGTTGACAGGGTCCCACTTAAAAATAGATGAAAAGGGTCCCACTCAAATCAAGTTGATAGGGTCCCACTCAAATTAAGTTGATAGGGTCCCACTTAAATTAAGTTGACAGGGTCCCACTTAAAAATAGATGAAAAGGGTCCCACTCAAATCAAGTTGATAGGGTCCCACTCAAAATAAGTTGATAGGGTCCCACTCAAATTAAGTTGATAGGGTCCCACTCAAATTAAGTTGATAGGATCCCACTCAAATTAAGTTGATAGGGTCCCACTCAAATTAAGTTGATAGGGTCCCCCCACTCAAATTAAGTTGATAGGAATCCCACCCATGCTATGTTGATAGGGATACCACCCAAGCTATGTTGATAGGGATTCCACTCAATCCATGTTGTCAGGGATCCCTTTCTAGGGATCCCACTCATAAGATGGTCATAGGCATCCCACTCAATGTTGGATGTGTCCCACTCACACAGTGTTGGAAGGGTTCCATTCAATGCTGGTAGGGGCCAACTTAATAATGATAGGTGCCCACTCAAAAAAAGTTGATGGGATCCCACTCAAATTAAGTCTATAGGGTCCCACTCAAATTAAGTTGATAGGGTCCCACTCAAATTAAGTTGATAGGTTCCCACTCAAATTAAGTTGATAGGATCCCACTCAAATTAAGTTGATAGGGTCCCACTCAAATTAAGTTGATAGGGTCCCACTCAAATTAAGTTGACAGGAATCCCCCCACCCCATGCTATGTTGATAGGGATCCCACCCAAGCTATGTTGATTGGGATCATACTCAAGCCATGTTGTCAGGGATTCCACTCAAGCTATGTTGTCAGGGATTCCTCTCAAGCTATGTTGGCAGGGATCCCACTCAATGTTGGATGGGTTTCACTCACACAGTGTTGAAAGCTCCCATTCAATGCTGGTAGGGGCCAACTTAATAATGATAGGATCCCACTCAAAATAAGTTGATAGGGTCCCACTCAAATTAAGTTGATAGGGTCCCACTCAATATAAGTTGATAGGGTCCCACTCAAATTAAGTTGATAGGGTCCCACTTAAATTAAGTTGATAGGGTCCCACTCAAATTAAATTGATAGGGTCCCACTGAAATTAAGTTGACAGGGTCACACTCAAATTAAGTTGATAGGGTCCCAATCAAATTAAGTTGATAGGATCCCACTCAAATTAAGTTGATAGGGTCCCACTCAAATTAAGTTGATAGGGTCCCACTCAAATTAAGTTGACAGGGATCCCACTCATGCTAAGTTGTTAGGGATCCCACCCAAGCTATGTTGATTGGGATCCCACTCAAGCCATGTTGTCAGGGATCCCACTCAAGCTATGTTGTCAGGGATTCCTCTCAAGCTATGTTGTCAGGGATCCCACTCAATGTTGGATGGGTTTCACTCACACGGTGTTGAAAGGTCCCATTCAATGCTGGTAGGGGCCAACTTAATAATGATAGGATTCCACTTAAAATAAGTTGATAGGATCCCACTTAAAAAATAGTTGAAAAGGGTCCCACTCAAATTAAGTTGATAGGGTCCCACTCAAATTAAGTTGATAGGATCCCACTCAAATTCAGTTGATAGGGTCCCACTTAAATTAAGTTGACAGGGTCCCACTTAAAAATAGATGAAAAGGGTCCCACTCAAATCAAGTTGATAGGGTCCCACTCAAATTAAGTTGATAGGGTCCCACTCAAATTAAGTTGACAGGGTTCCACTTAAAAATAGTTGAAAAGGGACCCACTCAAATTAAGTTGATAGGGTCCCACTCAAAATAAGTTGATAGGGTCCCACTCAAATTAAGTTGATAGGGTCCCACTCAAATTAAGTTGATAGGATCCCACTCAAATTAAGTTGATAAGATCCCACTCAAATTAAGTTGATAGGGTCCCACTCAAATTAAGTTGATAGGGTCCCACTCAAATTAAGTTGACAGGAATCCCCCCACCCCATGCTATGTTGATAGGGATCCCACCCAAGCTATGTTGATTGGGATCATACTCAAGCCATGTTGTCAGGGATCCCACTCAAGCTATGTTGTCAGGGATTCCTCTCAAGCTATGTTGGCAGGGATCCCACTCAATGTTGGATGGGTTTCACTCACACAGTGTTGAAAGCTCCCATTCAATGCTGGTAGGGGCCAACTTAATAATGATAGGTTCCCACTCAAAATAAGTTGATAGGGTCCCACTCAAATTAAGTTGATAAGGTCCCACTCAATATAAGTTGATAGGGTCCCACTCAAATTAAGTTGATAGGGTCCCACTTAAATTAAGTTGATAGGGTCCCACTCAAATTAAATTGATAGGGTCCCACTGAAATTAAGTTGACAGGGTCACACTCAAATTAAGTTGATAGGGTCCCAATCAAATTAAGTTGATAGGATCCCACTCAAATTAAGTTGATAGGGTCCCACTCAAATTAAGTTGATAGGGTCCCACTCAAATTAAGTTGACAGGGATCCCACTCATGCTAAGTTGTTAGGGATCCCACCCAAGCTATGTTGATTGGGATCCCACTCAAGCCATGTTGTCAGGGATCCCACTCAAGCTATGTTGTCAGGGATTCCTCTCAAGCTATGTTGTCAGGGATCCCACTCAATGTTGGATGGGTTTCACTCACACGGTGTTGAAAGGTCCCATTCAATGCTGGTAGGGGCCAACTTAATAATGATAGGATTCCACTTAAAATAAGTTGATAGGATCCCACTTAAAAAATAGTTGAAAAGGGTCCCACTCAAATTAAGTTGATAGGGTCCCACTGAAATTAAGTTGATAGGATCCCACTCAAATTCAGTTGATAGGGTCCCACTTAAATTAAGTTGACAGGGTCCCACTTAAAAATAGATGAAAAGGGTCCCACTCAAATTAAGTTGATAGGGTCCCACTCAAATTAAGTTGATAGGGTCCCACTCAAATTAAGTTGACAGGGTTCCACTTAAAAATAGTTGAAAAGGGACCCACTCAAATTAAGTTGATAGGGTCCCACTCAAAATAAGTTGATAGGGTCCCACTCAAATTAAGTTGATAGGGTCCCACTCAAATTAAGTTGACAGGGTTCCACTTAAAAATAGTTGAAAAGGGACCCACTCAAATTAAGTTGATAGGGTCCCACTCAAAATAAGTTGATAGGGTCCCACTCAAATTAAGTTGATAGGGTCCCACTCAAATTAAGTTGATAGGATCCCACTCAAATTAAGTTGATAGGGTCCCACTCAAATTAAGTTGATAGGGTCCCACTCAAGTTGATAGGGTCCCACTCAAAATAAGTTGACAGGGATCCCACTCATGCTATGTTGATAGAGATCCCACCCAAGCTATGTTGATAGGGATCCCCCTCAAGCCATGTTGTCAGGGATCCCTCTCAAGCTATATTGTCAGGGATCACACTCATAAGATGGTCATAGGCATCCCACTCAATGTTGGAAGGGCCCCACTCACACAGTGTTGGAAGGGTCCCATTCAATGCTGGTAAAGCCCAATTAATAATGACAGGTTCCTACTTAAAATAAGTTGATAGGGTCCCACTCAAATTAAGTTGATAGGGTCCCCCCACTCAAATTAAGTTGATAGGAATCCCACTCATGCTATATTGATAGGGATCCCACCCAAGCTATGTTGATAGGGTTTCCACTCAAGTCATGTTGTCGGGGATCCCTTTCTAGGGATCCCACTCATAAGATGGTCATAAGCATCCCACTCAATGTTGGATGGGTCCCACTCATACAGTGTTGGAAGGGTTCCATTGAATTCTGGTAGGGGCCAACTTAATAATAATAGGTTCCCACTCAAAAAAGTTGATGGGGTCCCGCTCAAATTAAGTTGATAGGGTGCAACTCAAATTAAGTTGATAGGGTCCCACTCAAATTAAGTTGATAGGGTCCCACTCAAATTAAGTTGACAGGGTCCCACTCAAATTAAGTTGATAGGGTCCCACTCAAATTAAGTTGATAGGATCCCACTCAAATTAAGTTGACAGGGTCCCACTCAAATTAAGTTGATAGGGTCCCACTCAAATTAAGATGATAGGGTCCCACTCAAATTAAGTTGACAGGGATCCCACTCATGCTATGTTGATAGGGATCCCACCCAAGCTATGTTGATAGGGATCCCACTCAAGGTATGTTGTCAGGGATTCCTCTCAAGCTATGTTGTCAGAGATCCCACTCAATGTTGGATGGGTCCCACTCACACAGTGTTGAAAGGGTCCCATTCAATGCTGGTAGGGGACAACTTAATAATGATAGGTTTCCACTCAAAATAAGTTGATAGGGTCCCACTCAAATTAAATTGATAGGGTCCCACTGAAATTAAGTTGACAGGGTCACACTCAAATTAAGTTGATAGGGTCCCAATCAAATTAAGTTGATAGGATCCCACTCAAATTAAGTTGATAGGGTCCCACTCAAATTAAGTTGATAGGGTCCCACTCAAATTAAGTTGACAGGGATCCCACTCATGCTAAGTTGTTAGGGATCCCACCCAAGCTATGTTGATTGGGATCCCACTCAAGCCATGTTGTCAGGGATCCCACTCAAGCTATGTTGTCAGGGATTCCTCTCAAGCTATGTTGTCAGGGATCCCACTCAATGTTGGATGGGTTTCACTCACACGGTGTTGAAAGGTCCCATTCAATGCTGGTAGGGGCCAACTTAATAATGATAGGATTCCACTTAAAATAAGTTGATAGGATCCCACTTAAAAAATAGTTGAAAAGGGTCCCACTCAAATTAAGTTGATAGGGTCCCACTCAAATTAAGTTGATAGGATCCCACTCAAATTCAGTTGATAGGGTCCCACTTAAATTAAGTTGACAGGGTCCCACTTAAAAATAGATGAAAAGGGTCCCACTCAAATCAAGTTGATAGGGTCCCACTCAAATTAAGTTGATAGGGTCCCACTCAAATTAAGTTGACAGGGTTCCACTTAAAAATAGTTGAAAAGGGACCCACTCAAATTAAGTTGATAGGGTCCCACTCAAAATAAGTTGATAGGGTCCCACTCAAATTAAGTTGATAGGGTCCCACTCAAATTAAGTTGATAGGATCCCACTCAAATTAAGTTGATAGGGTCCCACTCAAATTAAGTTGATAGGGTCCCACTCAAGTTGATAGGGTCCCACTCAAAATAAGTTGACAGGGATCCCACTCATGCTATGTTGATAGAGATCCCACCCAAGCTATGTTGATAGGGATCCCCCTCAAGCCATGTTGTCAGGGATCCCTCTCAAGCTATATTGTCAGGGATCGCACTCATAAGATGGTCATAGGCATCCCACTCAATGTTGGAAGGGCCCCACTCACACAGTGTTGGAAGGGTCCCATTCAATGCTGGTAAAGCCCAATTAATAATGACAGGTTCCTACTTAAAATAAGTTGATAGGGTCCCACTCAAATTAAGTTGATAGGGTCCCCCCACTGAAATTAAGTTGATGGGAATCCCACTCATGCTATATTGATAAGGATCCCACCCAAGCTATGTTGATAGGGATTCCACTCAAGTCATGTTGTCGGGGATCCCTTTCTAGGGATCCCACTCATAAGATGGTCATAAGCATCCCACTCAATGTTGGATGGGTCCCACTCATACAGTGTTGGAAGGGTTCCATTGAATTCTGGTAGGGGCCAACTTAATAATAATAGGTTCCCACTCAAAAAAGTTGATGGGGTCCCGCTCAAATTAAGTTGATAGGGTGCAACTCAAATTAAGTTGATAGGGTCCCACTCAAATTAAGTTGATAGGGTCCCACTCAAATTAAGTTGATAGGGTCCCACTCAAATTAAGTTGATAAGGGTCCCACTCAAATTAAGTTGATAGGGTCCCACTCAAATTAAGTTGATAGGGACCCACTCAAAATAAGTTGATAGGGTCCCACTCAAATTAAGTTGATAGGGTCCCCCCACTCAAATTAAGTTGATAGGAATCCCACCCATGCTATGTTGATAGGGATCCCACCCAAGCTATGTTGATAAGGATCCCACTCAAGCAATGTTGATAGGGATCCAACTCAGACTATGTTGCCAGGGATCCCACTCAGAGTTGGAAGGGTTCCACTTAGTACTGATACGATCCCACTCAAATTAAGTTGATAGGGATCCCATTTACGCATCCTACCACTCAGAATATGTTGATAGAGATCCCACTCAATGTTGGAAAGGTCCCACTCAGTGTTGTTAGGGGGTCACACTCAATATTTATAGGGGTCACACTCAATATTTATAGGGGTCACACTCAATATTGATAGGGTCCTACTCAAATTAAGTAAATATGAATCCTACTCAAGCTATGTTGATAGGGATCCCACTAAAACTATGTTTTCAGGGTTCCAACTCAGAATATGTTGATAGGCATCTCACTCAATTTTGGAAGGGTTCCACTCACACACAGTGCTGGTAGGGTCCCATTCGATGCTAGTTGGGTGCCCACTTAACAATGATAGGTTCCCACTCAAAATAAGTTGATAGGGTCCTACTCAAATTAACTCTTTTGAGACCTAATAAAATTAAGTTAATAGGGATCCCCCCACTCAGACTAAGTTGTCAGGGTTCCCACTTATAACTACTCAAATTTGGAAGGGTCCCACTCAGTGCTGGAAGGGTCCCATTCAATGTTTGTAGGGGGCCCACTAAAAACACATTCACACAAAGAAAGGACAAGAACATGGGAGAGAGAAAGTACATCCAAGACCAGGATTCGAACCCGGGACTTCCCCATCCGGGGAGGACTTCTCTGACCACAAAACAAGACGGCCGACACTAGCTCCATTTTACACAAGTCAATCAATCTGGAAATTTAGAACCTCGGCAGTCATTGCCAAAAAGAGGCCTATCACAAACCATCCTGATGCGATGATTTTACCCCAAGTTTGTGCTCTTTTTAAACATAAGAGGAAAAAAGAAAAGGCACAAACTTGCCACTCCTGGACCGTATAATGAATCATACTTTGCATGCACCATATGAGAAGTATGATTTCGGCACAACGAATCACATTATTTACAGCTCATTAATAATTAATGAGCTATCAAAAGGGAATTAGATCCAACATCATAATTCTCAGAATCTCCTCAATCGAAGTCGCATTCGGAAAGTTTGATGAACTCGGACTTTATCTGGACTCGATGCTCATCTTTGCGTGACGTTGAAAACCGCTTTTTGTATTGTGCTTAGATTACATTGTTTCCAATATCGGCCTAAACACATTTTCGTCCTTTATGAGGAATAATTTTGAGTACTCAACTGATGGCAATACAAAAAATATATATAAATAAATAATATGTTTTGTATTCCACAGGCTCTCAAAAAAGCCCAAAAGCACAGAACACGGGAGGCAGTGTATGATGCGAAAACCAAATACAATGCTGCATGAACATTTTCTTGCAAAAACACATACCAGCTCAGACATGCAAGAAGATTAAGATTTCGTGCTTGACAGCAGTAATTCAAAAAATCGACTTTTTTAAACCGCTATTTTTCGAATGAATTTTTCAGGGGAATTTGGATAACGTAATTTCAAATAAAAATCAACAAAGTGAAAATTTTGACACGAAAAATACATTAATATCGATCATATTCTTCGAGGGTCAAGGTTTTCCAAAACGATTTTTCCATACAAAAAAAAGTTACTTGTCTTCTAAATCTGGCAAAGCACCAACTATCAAAAGAGCATAGGCAACTTACTTAATCTTTGGCCACATACCTAAAACTCAAGTTACCATTCTAAGAC
Organism: Uloborus plumipes; assembly: GCA_038373865.1. Classification (NCBI taxonomy): domain Eukaryota; kingdom Metazoa; phylum Arthropoda; class Arachnida; order Araneae; family Uloboridae; genus Uloborus; species Uloborus plumipes. The sequence continues at coordinate 26,478 of JAXGGA010003845.1, forward strand.
TATGCAGGGATGTTTTAAATAGATCAACAACTGTTAAAAGAAAAAAAGAAACACTTCGTATAAAAAGAAGCCCCACTGAGAAGAAGTCCACTCCACAAGGCATAAAAAAAATCTTGAACTAGTTTCAACAAATTTACTTTCCTATTACATAAGTACCAACTTTCCTATTACATAACTAGGTAGCGAGTCAAAACAGCCGACATTTAATATCTTCAGTATTTATAAACGCAAAATGTAACACAAAAGCTCCACTTATTTGCCATTCTTTCTATTTCTGTAGTTTTTGGAAAATTAAACAAGTCTCGGCGATCTTTTCCATCAGCCAAAGCCAACAAGTTGTGATTTATTAAGCGTACGTAATGAATGTTGTTTTTGCAATAAATTACAGCTAATTTTACAGTAATTAACTGTAAAATTGCTCATTTTACAGTGATAAACTGTAACATTACTTGTTTAACAGTTTATTACCGTGCATTTTACAGTTTCAAACTGGCACCTCTGCTGCCAGCATTATACCGTTACAGTTTAATACAGCTAAATTTTGCGGCAATAAACTAAAATTACTAACTCTAGAGTAAGAAACTGTAAAATTGCTAGTTTTACAGTTTATTACTGTGTGTTTATTTACGTTGATTTTTAACTTCAAATATTGTTCAGCACAAAGCTTATTTGATCATTTTTCATTTAACTTCAAATATTACTGTGCATTTTAAAGTTTTAAATTGGAACCTCGGCTGCTGTATTATACTGTAAAAACAACACTTTATTTTTTGCAGTGTAAGGCAAGGAAAGGTCCCTGACGAGACTGCGCCATTGATTTTTGTTTCGGGAGGGGGGAGGGGATTTTGGAGGGTTTTCATCACATTTTAAGGAGGTACTCTTTCTTGGAAAAGGGGGGCTTGAGCAACAGCATTTGAGAAAGTGCGCCACGATCTTTTGGGGGGAGGGGGTGGCTCCCCTGAATAAGTTATTTCCAATACGTACCCGAGGACAATTCCAAGAGAAATTTTCCATTTACCCTACAAAAATATTTCGTTAACATTAAAACATTTGAAGTCACGTACATGGTACCAAGCGTGAGAACAGGTGAAATCTACAGCTAAATAAAGTGAAACCCTGACCTAATAACGGCAGCTGCTGAAACCCGATGAGGCATCCAATTCTGCGGAAAGGATCTGTTCGCAAAGAACACCAGATATCCTGTACGAAACATTTCCACCGAGGTCGTAGATTTTTGTTACACACCATGCTGTAGAGTAAGCAGATCGTGTGATTCCAACAAGACAAGAGATGTTGAGGACTTTTATGCTAATTGTACAGAGACTGTAAAAAAATATGTCTCTAGTAGTAAATAGATCGTTGTGTTAGGGGCACCGAAGCTCAGTTGAAAGGGGATGGGGTGCTGAATGAACTTAAGAATGATAAAATAGCTCTTCTTATATTGTTAAAAACTGAGTGTATTTATCTATCTCTCTATCTATGTCATCCTTACTTTTCCCGAGCGCCAGTGAACTAACCATCGAACCAGGTATAGATAGCAAGGGCGGATTCATATTTTTTAAGGGAGGGGCTATTGAGTTGTCTTACATACTTACTATGCATACTGGTTTATAAATATCGATCACAAATGACTCCGACTTCAGTTTCGAAACATTTCCGGGGAGAACCCAAAACCTTTTTCCCTAACTACTACATTAAAATTCGTACAAAATTGCATTTTTAGAACTTCAATATCAAAATAATTCCGGGGAAGAGTCCCCCAAGGAGGGGCGATTGCCCCCATCCCCCACTCCCTTGTATCTGCCCATGATCGATAGGTAATTTTTCAAGCTTCATTTTTGGTTAATTTACAAAATTCTAAGATTTTAATTAGCAGAAATATTAATTAAAAGCATCTTTTTGTCGCCCTCTCTTCCGTTTTGACACCTGGTAATCCGCTTCTCCTTACAGCTTTTTCGCCCTTTCGTCGTTCTTTTTGAAGGTTAAACGCTACTCATTCGGAGATGATTCGGAGAATTAAAAGCGCACGCAAACCTTGGAAAGGTTCGAACGAGTGAAAGTTGAAGGTTTAAATAAAGTTAGAGGCTTACCGCGTCGACAATTAATGTACAACTCATTAGTTACTGAAAAGCCGCATGCGACAAGAAGAAAGCAAAAACCCTTCAGTTCACCACTGAAAGTGGCTGATCTTGCTGCCTTGGCGACTAGTTAAATAAGAAGAGACATTAAGCGTCATTACACAATTTTGAAAAATTGCCATTTTCAATGCTGTCTCCAAATTTTCCGAATGGACTTGCCGAATAAGGAAATTTTTGGGAGGTCACTGACATCAAGTGACCTCAAATCCGGGAGCCCTGGTTACTATGTTATCACCAAAAAGGAAGATTCATCCATTGTATATTATTTGTTCAAATTGGGAAAATAAATTTATGAAAAAATTTATATCAACTATGAAGATTATTATTATTTTTTTAATACTTTATTCGTTTCACAGTTTTTGAATTATTTGTTTTGTTAATACAAAAAATACCTTTGTGCGATTGATGTGAAGTTTTAATCCAACGTTAAAGAAACACAGTAGGGCAATTCCAGGCAACATGGGAACTCGGTGTTAAAAAAAAAATGTTGAAAAATTGTCTTAATTTTTTTTGTACGTTCTCTATATTGATTGAAGTTTACAAATTAGAATAAGGTAACTTCAGTCGAATCATTTTCTTTTTGTAAGAGAACTTGTTATATGAGCTCACAATCTTGTGAAAGTCTCTCTCTGCTAGACACAATTTTAAACGAGCATATTTTATTGGTTTAGAATGTTTCCACAATTTAATTGCATTTTTTCCTGGCAGATTTATTCGATAAGAAAACAATTATTTATAGTACATTTTGAAATTTATTCTTAAAATAATTTTTTTAAGTAGTTTTTAAAGCATTAAATTTTGTGTAACGTGAGTCACGAAAACTTAATTTTTTTAATATTTCCAAATTTTATAGCTTATAAATGAATTTTTTTTTCCTGTTTCTCCTACTCATGTATATTACAAAAAAGAAATTATCGGCCAATTTAGAGTTTTTTGCTTTTTTATTCAAAAAATAAGGATGTTTATTTTGTAACGTGAGTCACGCGAAAAGTGAGTTACAGCCAATATAAGCTAATATTAACTTCTTAAAAGTATTTAATGTGCCCTAATGGTATTTTAGGGTCTAAAGGGAGGGTTAACACTTGTACACACCTATATATAATTAATAAAACTGATAAAATTAAATATAAATAGCGTAATTTTAATTCTTTTAGTGTTTTATAATCTTTCAATTAGTGCACTGGGTCCCTGTTTTGGCCCTCAGCTTTCCGATGTGTAGCATGTGTTTATTCATGCACATATTTTTCTTCCGTACCTAAGAAAGGTTTTTCATTCCAGTAAAAGAATTTTTTAAATATTTAACGAGTAACGGCAGTATGACAGAAAAGGTGCCGAGAAAAATTAAAGCAAGAAGGGAAGTAAATTGCATGTAAACAGAAACATTGTCGTTGGCCTCACAGAGTAGGCATGCTTTGGAAAGAAAGAAAGAATTATGAAAAGAGATTGCATGATTTGGAAATCATGCTTGTGCATATCTGTATGAGGGTACATGTTTTGAATTCATTTTTCACTCCAGGGTCCTTATTCCTGCTATTATATGTGGTTTAACAGGTCGGATGGAGCCTTAAAGAGCACTGTTTTTTGATTCAGATCAAGAACCGAGTCACCTCTGGTTCAGCTCCCACTGAGATATTGATTTGGAATGGAAACTAGGAGGACTTTGTGACGAAGATCCATATTTAACATGTCCCAACCATCATTAGTGAACACAGTCGATCTTTGATCGGCTAGGATCGAACCCGGGATCTTTCGGTTACGAATCTGACGCCCTACCGATCTGGTCCAGGGCCTATGAGGGTAAACAGTCACCTTTTCTAAATGTGATAAATAAAATAAATTGATGGTCCACTATTCATTTGCTAAATCATTTGTTTGAATTTAAGTTAGTTGTAAATATAGTAGACAAATTCATTTGAAGGGTGAGCATAAGAAAGCATAAATAAGTGGAATTTGAGCTTCAAAAAATTTAAAATCAATACACAGGTTTTCAAGACTTTCCTTGATTCATGTCACCTGTTTAAAAACTTTTTACACCATATACTTGTTAGCTTATTGCTTATATTCAAAGATCAGTTTACTTACTCAATTGCTGTGAACATTTTGTATAACAGGATGTTTTTCAATCTCCCAACATCATGATCCCCTCCCCAATATCAAATACGGCTCACACTATCCCAACAATCTACCTTTCAATTCAAAAACAAAAAAATTTCATTTCTGAGTTGAACTGCCAGCTGTAACTTATGCAATTCATATTATGTATGATACATTTTCAATAAAATAAATTTTAATTTTTTACCTGTATTGTAAACGTTGAGATTAACTTCAAACAATGACACACATCAATACTTAAGCTGAAAGAAATATGAGCTTGAGTTTAATACATAAGTTATTTGAGTAAATGTTTTCATGGCATTAATATTAAAACTTTGAAGAAAGAAAATAAAATATAATTAGTTGATGCCACCAGATTAAGGCACCAAATCTGAAACTACGATTTTAAAAATTAAAAGTAATTTACTATGACACTCTGTGGAAGACGTAAAAAATTAAAACGAGATAAATTTCTCGGTACTTATCCGTTAGCCAGGGGACAAGTGAAAAATCAAAAATTACCGATGTTGCCAAGCGAAGCGAATGACAAATCAGTCAACGGAACATAAGTCAAAAACGTTTAACTGTAAATAAATCCGTTTGTAAGGAATCTGGCAGAATTGTACATTATATGGCGATTTTCTGCTTGCGCCCGGCTAACAGATAAGTACCAATTTCTCTTTAAAATTAATTTCATTTTTTTTTTATAAATCATAAAGTCACTAAAATCTTGACATTATACAGTTGATTCTCGATAGCTCAAGCAATTGTCACCAGATAATTCTTTGTAACTTATTTTCCTCAAATGTACTGCCTTAGGGTTATTTGAGAACAGGAAGTATATATATGTATTTTAAATCCGAAAAAGTACCTCCTGAATCAAATGCATGCAGGCCCAAAACTTTAAACAGCAATATCTCAGGTTACGATTGTCCGCAGATACCACATTTGCGTTTAAACAGCAATAGCGCTTTTATAATTTAATCAAAAGTTTAGCACCAATCTAATATTTTTCAAAAGTTGGCATCAGTGCGCTTAACCAGAGGACGGCACAGCATCAGATGTTAATTTCTCTAAACTGCTAAATTTAACTGTAAGAAAATTTCTGACCATCTCCCGCTCTGAATAGGAGCAGTATAAGTTTTAAAAGTTTAGGGAGAAGGGTGACCAGGTGACCAAATTGACAATGGGCTCACCTGGTCTTGACTGCCCAGAACAAATTAGGAAAGTAGGGAAGCTGATAGTTGTCATCACCGATGGGAGGTCACTGTGACCTCCTAATGATTTCTGTATTCAACACATTTTGCTGAGGATTCGGCAATTTGAAAGCAATATTGCAACATTGAGTTTCTTTGTCCTTTTTAATTTTGAAGTTGAATTTTTTTTTTCACCTAATGGCATGCATGTACGACATGTGTACATGCTATTATTTTATTATTCGGTAAAATTAGAACTTCATTCAGTAAATTGATAATTTTCCCCTCCCAAAAGTTTTAGTTTAGGGCACCCCTGGTTGTTCTGCATTAGTACGGTGAGTTTCAGACGTAAAATCAACCTTAAACTTGCCTTTCTCTGTATTTTTATTAGCAAAATCAGTTTTGAACAGCATTTATCCAAGCAATGAAGCATTTGGCACATTAGTTAAATTAAAATTAATGAATGTGCTGAAATCTTAATAGAAATCCAATATGGACCACAACAGGCAAATGGTATTTGTTAAGCTCTTTCTTTGATTTCATGGCATCAGTGGTGGATTTGCAGATATGTCATAGTGCGATTTTGGGGGATCCTTAGTTTGATGTAAGCATTTTTTCACACGTAGATTTGGAGCCATTTCCAGCCTTATATCACATAGGTCCCCTCACAATTGCGAGGTTTACAACATGGTTAGTCTGCTACTGCACAGCTTCTATTGCAGCAAATTATTCCCATGATTTCAGCATGGATAAGTTGTAAGATGTGGAAAGTTTGTGGACAGCATTCGGGCTACATTTATTAATTAGTTTACACTAAACTTAAAAACCCACTTTTGAAATACATATTATTGGTATTATAACGGGGGGGGGGGGGTATATGGGTATTATAACGAAGATCAATTTTTTTTTCTCAGTCATTATTTAAAATGTCTGGAAAAAGAAATTTTAACAAAAGCAATATCAATAAACAAAGTGATTTAAATACGTTTTTTAAAAAATTCATACATTTACAAAAAACTCTTTTTATTTCTTCAAAATTGAAAGTAGAGTTCTGCTCAATCTACAAAATTTTATTCTTCTCGGTTAAATCTAATCGGTAGCAGCAATATTTTGAGTGATAAAAAGTTGAGTTTTAAAGTCAGCAGCATCTAAAAATTTCTACTTCTGGTAAAATTGAAATAACATGTAAATTTCTTGATTGTACAGCATATTCACATTTAAAAAATCATGTAAACTAAAATTTATTCACGCTTTCCAGATTACAAACAAAAAAATAAATAAATAAAATAAAATAAAAAAATTCAAATTATTGCACTTCCAAAAACAAAACAAAAGCCAAAAGAAATTACTAAACAGAACACTTTTAAAATTCTTTGGTCGCTGATATCTGAAACATTTTTTTTCTAATTTCCAATGAAAACAAGAACAAAATATATACATAGATACGTTATTTTCCGTTCATGTTGAATCGCAGAAGTTAAGTTTACAAAAAAATTAAACACTAACTATACGCTTACTTACAGGAAAAGCCGTAAACTTCAAGAAACCAACATAGTTTTTCTGATTTTAATGTTCAAACTCCCAGGTTGAGTTTGTGCTCTAATCATTCTTTTCAAAGCACCTGTCAACAAGTTTTCGCACTCTGCGAAAAAAATAAGCCGAAATCATCAAAACACAACATTATTTTACGTGTTTACGTTTGCGGATGAGAAGAGTTTCTTGAAGGGAAGGGCTATCAACAGCGAAGAAAGTTTAACATTCGCTTAAATCGCAAAGCACTATAGAGGGCGCGTGAAACAGCAGGCCAACAGGCGTTTCTAGATTTCTGGACAAATAATTAAACATTTAATTTAAAATTTACAGTTACCGTCCATTTATTCTCTTTCATTGTTCATTATATGAAGAAAGAAAACCCGAACAGTTTGTTAGGGGCTTATATCGCCCCTAATAACTTCTCGCTCTTGGGAAAGGATCTTCACAGTATTTAGGGGAAAATGGTGTCATTGCTTTAAAAGAGAAGGGGATTGGTACCCGTCTGTGAACGATCCAACTTTTCCCCGATTCCCTCCAATTCCGGGCGAGAAAGAATTCGACTCCACTACTTTGGCCAATACTGACGTCATCATTTCTATTGTCCGACCGTCTGTCCAATTCAATCTAAGATTTTACGTACAGAGCGATAAAATTGAGCCGAATTGCTTTTCTAACCAATAGGAAAGCTTTGCAGAACTACGTCACAAGTCGGCCCCCATCAGGAGTGACCAGCTTACCGGAATTTTTTTTTTTTTCTAGCAGACGATATCCTGCAGTCGTTCCATGTTGCACGACAACCCTGCACAGCAAAGATGACGTATTACTTGGAAAACAAACTTGGAGTTGGTCGAAATTGATGATTCAGGATTGCTCCAAGTTGGAGCAGCTTCACCTTGGATCGTGTGATAAGGGCTTGAGTGATGTCTCTTCTTTTCTATTAAAGCAAACACGATATGATCTTTAAGCATTGATATTGATACGCCTTTTGTTTTCTTTTTATTTACCAGTTTTGATTCTTTAGACCTTTTTAGGAAGAATCACAGAGAGCATCTAATCAAACTCTATGGCAGGAATTCAAGTGAAACAGTCGATCGCAAATTACAATCGCTACTGGAAATGAATTACATTAGAACGTTTCTTGATAAAAACATCGTGACGTCAGTGTAACGTTTGCCTATGAAAAACGAGCTAGATAAAACGTCACAGCTTACTTGGCGAATAAGAGGAGATCGCTGACTGCTTGTGAGCTCTTACTGGCTCTACCCGTAGTGACGTCAGTTCCAAGTTAAGTTGCATTAGCATTTATTTTGCGATCGCATTGAAGCGATTGCAGTGGTGTTTCACTTGAATTCCTACCTATATCGTATACTTTCACTTGGGAACTAAATTTAGGGGTTTTAAAATATTGGTGAAGGGGTCATGGGCTTAAATTGTGCCATTGAAATTTTAGGAGAGATGCTTTTTGGGTTACTTTTCTCTTTTTTGAGAGAAGGCGCCTCTTGCTTCTGTCGTGAGGGTCTTCGTGGTATTGGGGGGAGGAGGGGGGTTACGCAGGGTCCGATTAACCAGTAAAGTTAGGGGAAGCTCTGTCTCATTTTGAGGCCCCCTGCTTTTTGAAGCAAGGGTGGGGGGGGGGGTATTTCTACTCTTGAGACATTGAAACAAATCTCGCTAAGGGTACATATCATTTCTAAGAGCTGCCCAAACAGAATTCGGATTAAAGTCTGTCCCCTTCCTCCACTAATATGTAGAATTTTCACACATAATACACATGGTTGCATTGCAATTCTATAAAGATGTTGTATTAGATTTATTACTTCTCAAAATTAATAAAACATAATCAAAGTACACTGTAAAAAAGTAGCGTCAAATCCCACATTTAAAAATAGCTTGTGGTGGGATTAATGTTTTATGAAATGTGTCTTCAATTTTAAAACTTTCCAGAAAAATTTTATTGAACCAGTTCTAATGTTTACAATAACCTTAAGATATGCATTTAAAAGGAGAAACTACAATTTTAAATCACAAGTTTTCAGTCATTTTTGGGCCCCCTGATAATTTTTAGGGGAAGCACAAGCTTCTCGTGCCTTTTGGATAATCAGGCCCTGGGGTTACGTGCGCTTTGGAGGTGGGCACCCCTGACAGACTTTTAAGCAAACGGAATTTTTGACGGACTTTTAAGCCAACTAAACCTTGAAACAGAACTAAAGCTTCCATCAAAATGAAAAATAATCTACAAATAAAAAATAATGGACAAAAAAAGGAGAAAAGAAGAAGAAAACAAGCTAGCAAATAAGGTGAAAAATCAAATCAAATTAATTCGCCAAATCAACTTAAATGCTCTATCAGCAAGTAAAATAATAAGTCAAATAAACAAATCAAGCTAGAAATACACATTAAAAATCCCATTAAAAAGTGAATTTCGAAAAAGAGGAGGAAACATGTAGGCGATATAAAACAATTTGCAGTTTTCGCTGATGTAGAAAGTAAACATTTGCCACTCCAAGTGATGGCATAGTTAGTTAAGTGAGTGTTCAGTGTTGGCTTATTTACATTGTTGTTTAGCCTTTTTTACTTCCTTTTACGTAGTAGAGGAAGTATTGTGATCGCGAAAAAAAATATCACTCAAATTTGAGTTTAAATTTTGATTTTGCTCACCCCGAATGAATGTTCAGTAGTTTTTTCGACCTGTCAGCACGTGCATATGTACCTACCAACATATAAGCAGCCGAAAAATCCTTTTCAACCACCCCCGAGTTAATTACGACGAGTTTTCTCGTGACGTCTGTATGTACGTATGTGCGTATGTATGTGTGTCGCATAACTCAAAAACTATATGCCGTAGAAGCTTCTAACTTGGTATGTAGGCTCTGAGGATGGTCTAGTTGTGCGCCTCCTCTTGTGGTTGCATTCGAATGTTCCCAAGGGGGTGTTTTACCCCTTTTTTTGGGGTAAATCAGTGTTAATTTCAATGCAGACACTCAAGTGATATGAATTCACTGAATGATATTAAAATCAACAATATTTAGAAAATTAAATATTGTAAAATATTTTTTGCATTGTTTCGTGGCAGATTAGGGGAGTAAATATTTGAACTGTTACCTTGCTCACTCCAAGCACTTTTTTTAACACTTAAGGCAACTACTAAGAAATTTACACGTAAAAGGAAGTAGTGTGGGGTCCATACCAGATTTTTTTCTATGGGCTTTGTTTGATGGTTCACCTTGAGGACAAAAATAGTCGCTAAAATTACGTTTTAATTTCAGAAAAGAGCAGAGAAAGGTCATCAAGCAACGATACAAACATTTGAACGTAGATAGGAAACTTTTAACTGGAGTTTAATTTTAACTTTACCTAAAATAAATTGAGCTCAAGAGAAAAATGAACCAAAAATTTCCTTTTAAATGTGCATCATTCAAATGTGGTCTCAAGTTATAAACTGTTGACAATATGTAAACATTGCACATTGTAATATGGTGGGTACTAGCGGCCAGATCTGCGAAGATTCAGCTAGCTACACTAATATTATCGCCAAGTGAAGCCAAATTTAGAGAGAAAATGTGTTTGCAATTTACTTATTCTTTTAATATGTGCTTAGGACGAAAAATCAACTAATCAAACGTATTGCAAACAGGTATTTATTGTTGGAAGAATTATAGCTATCACTCACTTTCTTAAAATTTAAACCCTAGATGCTCAGCCAATCTAACTGCTTCAGATGGTCCCGTGCTTCCAAACATATACGAAATAGGTTTTATCTTTTCTTCCTCTATTTTACGAAGTACTGGTGTGAAAATTCTCCATGCTTCGTCCAATTCATCTCTTCGCACAAAATTCACTTGGCTTCCGCAAAATACATCCAAAAGAAGCCTCTCATAGGCATCAGGCAAAACTAAGTCCTTATATTTACTCTTGTATATCAAATCGAGTTCCATCTCTTCGATATCAAACGCGATACCAGGAATTTTATTCATCAGCTTCACGAGAATTGCTTCACAGGGCTGCACTCTTACGACCAACTCATTTCTCCTGCATTGTCCACCGAAGATGTCTCTACATACATCTCGAAACTGAACTCTGACTTCTGTTTTTCTCTCGTCCAAAGCTTTCCCGCAGCTGAGGATGAAGGGAACACCTTGCCACTTGTCGTTGTTTATGAAGCAAGCGGCCAACGCATATGTGGCCGTCAAAGAATCGTTTGGGACTGTTGGATCGTCCAAATAGCCATCCTTCTCTTCCCCTTCCAGCTCAGGATTGCCGATGTACTGACCCAACACCACGTTTTCCAGCTTAACTTCCTCCACGCAGCGCAGCACCTTCACTTTCTCGTCTCTTATGTCTTCTGCGCAGGTGCCGACTGGCTTGTCCATGGCCACGAGGCTCATGATCTGCAGCAAGTGGTTCTGCATGACGTCCCTAATGATGCCGTAACTATCAAAATATCCTCCTCTGCCTTCGATTCCGAACGGCTCTTTGAACGAAATCACGACAGCAGCGATACTTTCACGATTGCACGAAGGTGAGAATATCCGATTACCGAACCTGAGAGCCATCAGGTTTTGCACCATTTCTTTCCCGAGGTAATGGTCAATGCGATATATCTGTTCTTCCTTGAACAGCGAATTTAAATGTTCCGACAGAGCACGGCAGCTTTCGCTATCTCTCCCGAATGGCTTTTCTATAATGATGCGAGTCCATCCTTTGAGTGACATACCTTCGTTTTTAAGAATGGATGTGACACCAGTGTATAAACCAGGTGGCAGAGCCAGATAATAAATCCTATTAGCACAAGGCGTTGTTTCGAAGGACGATACAATATCATTCAGGGCTCTGAAATCTTTATTTGAATCGTACAATCCGCGAATGTACCTGTTCATGCTGAAAAAGTCATTGATTTTTTCGGACTGCTGATCTTTTTCTGAAATATACGGAAGGCATCTAGATTTAATATCGACAACTGTCAAATCGCTCCTAGCATAACCTATAATATTCGTGTTTTTCGGAAGCAATTCATCCCTATGTAAGGCCCACAAAGTTGGATAGATTTTTTTCTTAGCCAAGTTGCCCGAAGCACCCAATATTGTGAACGTGTACGAAAACTCTTGGTTGTTCTTGCCATTCAGATCTTTGACGGCATCTCTCAGTATTGAAGCACACGTCAACGGAGGAGAAACATCAACTGGCTTGATTTCCATTTTCATACCAATTAAAGGATTGTTGGTTGGTGCTGCTATTTTTTCAATTTAAAATATTAAAAAACAAAACAGATGCAATCAATGAATGAATTATTTATGCAGAAATCATGCTTTCCAAAAATTTTCAAATCAATAAACAAAATATTTATAGAGAGTTTACAGCATTTTACTTCACTTCATCTCCTACAGTGACATTTTTTTTTTTTTAAATAACTGTTTACTTAAGGCCACTATAGATGAGCCGGCGCATCAGCTTGAGTTAAACCACTTTGGGTCCAGTGCATGTTTTCGTGGTTGTATTTTCTGGCGAGTTATCACGTCTTGGTACTTTTTCACTGTGCATGAGCAGTTTAGCTAAAAATAAATTTTATAATTGCTATGATTCATTCTTGTTTTGGCAGTGGTAAAAAAGTGAGTTTCAAGGTGACAGAACGATTGATATACACAGTAATATTATTCGCAATTCTATTAAAGTATAGAAGGCGCGACAGTCTCTGTCAAATGGCGGCTGAAAGGGGTAAAAAAGCAAATTTGGCAACTTCTAACCTAATTTTAAGTTTAGTTGACATTTTTTTTTTGTTCTTGTTTGTGGGTTTTTTCTTCTCTATCCTTTTGAAATGAATTTTTAAAGTATTTTGAAAATTCTCGCCTATCTATGAAGATATCAGTAAACGTGATGCTTTTAAGCAATGAGCTTATAAAAGCATTTTTGTCTCGATTATATCTAGAGTTTCACTTTAAGTATAATTTTTATTCAGTAGTGGTGGAAGTTATTGTTACCAGGGATGCACTGATTAATCGGCCATAATCGGCCACTTTGCCGATTGTTAATAATCGGAAAAACCGGGCCGATTAATCGGCTGAAAATATTTGTCAGATATTATTCTTTAAAGTATACTTTCACTAGGAAATTATGACGAATAATTTTAATAACAGTAATAATAATCCTCACAGTTGATATAAAGTTTTTTTTCAATTAATTCTCCTACTTTTAATAAATATACAGACAATGTTGCAACATTTTTCATGTAGCGATCGTTTTCTCCCCAGCACGGTGCTTTCAGAAAACCTCTAATTTTCAAAGAATAAAAGTATTGAATTAAATTGCTGCTAATTACTAAAATATATGAATTAAAAGTACTCCTAAATTGGAGTGTTCACCATACACGACCCCTCCCCTACTTTTTTTATAAATTTTTATTTCCAATTAACGTAACTAACAATATGTTAATAATATTATTGACACTAATATGAAAATTGGTTCTAAGAAATTTGATAAAATATTGTAACGAGTCCGCAGCACCTTCAACTTTCTTTAAATGAGCATTCCAATCTTGAGGAAGTAACTATAAATTTATTTACAAGTATGTACACTATTTACAATAGGAGCAGGAAACAATTGCTAAACATCCAGCAATTAGGTAGCAAACAGTACACTGTACTCTCAACAGTAACTCAGCACCACGTATCTAACGTGAACAGTAATTAAGCAATTACAAAAGCAAAACAACCATTCGCCCATGCGAATGAAAACGAGTCTCCAGAAATCAAAATCTGAAAAGAACTAACTGACTGTCGGTCGATCGGTCATTAAATTTTTAGGGGGCGTACAGAATACTCTTTTACCCCGAGTCCTTTTTTGTAAATTCAAGTTTAAGAAGCAAAACGGTTTTCAAGGCCAGATATTTATACTCTCAAGAAAACCCCTACAACGTTCTAGCTAAATCCGGAGTGTTCCAAATCATTCATAACTTGAACAATCCATTCACGAAACTTCTAGTATAAAAAGAAAAACCACGCGAAAATGTCTTCACGCTTATTAAATGTAGGGCAAGTGTAAAAACTACAAAACGTTACAGGGTTGGTATACAAGTGATAAAGGTGATATCTTCAGATACTTTTGCAACATGACGCCAGATAAAACCAAAACTAATGAAAATGATGCAAGGCAGGAAAAACAACAACTATTTACAAGATTTGTAACATTGCCCCCTTCCCAAGGACTGCACGTCCCGGGCAGTACAATCCCCAGAAAGGAAGCAAGGGAAAACTTACAGATGCACACATTACATGATGACCAATCGTAAACAGGATAAACAATAACAATGAGAACATGAAAGAAACAATAACATTGATAAAGTAATAATACAAACAATTAAAGGCAAAAGTTATTTACAAAATTTACAAACAAGTTACCATGGTAGCTTTAGATTTATTTTACGAACTATGGACATAGTATGGGGCTAGCCGATCATAATGGACAACCCTAGGTTTTGAATGTGATGACTTCTGGATCCTCACTACGACGTCGTTCAGCCGGTGGAGGACTGTGTAGGGTCCATCCCAATGCGACTGCAATTTGGGTGCTAGACCTTTACGTCGGATGGGATTCCACAGCCATACCTTGTCACCTTCTTGAAAGTCATGGCCAGTGGACCTTGTGTCGTATCGGGTCTTCATCTTCTCCGTCGCGATGTTGATTCGCTCCCGTGCGAAGTGATGAACGTCTTCCAACCGGGCCTGAAGATTCTGGACGTACTCCTCGGGCGATGAAGGCGAATCTAGGGCCCTACTCTGAAACTTCCTGGAACTTCCAGTGACGTCTATTACTCCCTCACGACAAGCAAGAATAGCCGAAAAAGTAGTCGCTTGTCAAATTTTGCTCTACTCTGAAAGCCCTAATGTGCCCAAGTGAGAATTTTCTCTCCTTCTACCGCGTATTGAGAAGGAAAAACGATTGACCAATCAAATGACAGTATTTTTAGTATATCTCACTCGCGTTACATCGACATTCGCGCGTGCATTTTGCTTTAACTTTCTGGGGTTAGCTTAGACTCCGAAATAGATGGCAAAAAGATTCGAGAGGCAAATATTAAAAGCATTCGGGCAGATTTAGGTGTTGTGTTTCAGGAATTTAAAAATATTAGAATTTTAAATCGCAATTAGTACATCTTTTCAACACATGCGAGCATACAAGCGTAAGCGAAGTAAAGTGTCGAAATACATTATACGAATTCATTTCAATGTATCAAATGCTTCGACTAAACACAGGGCCGTCGCGACCGGGGGGGGGGGGGGTGAGAGGGGTGTCTCACCCTCCCAGCGATTTTTTCCAGTCGGCAAAATCAGTTTGATTCGGAATTTTTAATATTTCAGATTTTCAAAACCTTTTTTTAATTTAAAAAAAATGCTCAATCACACATGTTCAGTTACACGACCGTTTGAAATTATTTTACCGACTGTTCCCTTTAACGTATCATCTCCTGGGCATTTTGACCGAGTAGGCTCATGTATAAATACGGCGACGTCAATCGTCAGATTCACTAGAATCGGCATTTTTCCTTTTTCAAATTCAGGATTCTCGAAATGTTTCATTTCCCCTCTTTTTTATATAGTACACATGTATACATATTTATAATTTGTTAGAATACCATGTTTGGTAATAATGCTTCATGTTCATTCTGTTGATTTCATATCTCAGACACAGAACTTTTTAAACTGCTCACCAAATTCTTATTTTGCCGACTGCTCAATTTGCCGACATAATAAGTGTTCACTCAGTGAATTCGGCTCTAAAGTCGGCATTTTTGCTTTGATACTGAATTCAAAATTTTTGAGTTAAGCAATAAGTAGCTTTTTTTGAGAGCCATGTTTACATTTTCACTTTTAATGAAAAAAGAAAAAAGAAAAACATGTACCGTTTGAATCATGTGATGATCGTAGACAACTGTTCAGTTCATTTGAAAGAAGATAAAGCATTTCAGCGACTTCTTTTTTTACTGCAATCTTAACTTGCCGGTAGTTACATACTTCAACTAAGCCTCATTTTGCAAACATTATACCGAGGGATGCGCCGAACTCAAATTTATGTGACGGAAGGAAATCATGTTATTTTGCCGAATGGTAAAATACGGGTCGGCAGTTCTCAAAGGCGGATCCATATTCTAGTTAAGGAGTGGGTTGTTATATCTTATGGAAAGGAGGGATCAAAGTGCCATTTTGGGGCAAAAATGTGGGATATTTGGCATTTTTTTTCGAAATATAAATCCTAAAAATGCAGCTATTGGCTATATTTGATTGTTTAAGGACCGACCAAAGGGAGGCCAAAATTACCTATTTAGGCCTGTAATTTTGGAAATTTTTTCAGGTGAGAACAGGCTCCATTTGTTTCACGGACACCTCAGGGCTCGTTACCTGGGCAGGAAATATATTTTTCCATAGCATCTTTTTTTTTTTAATATTTTTTTTTGAATCCATACCAAAGCATGCATAAGCTTTTAATAGGAATATAATAAATTAACTCTCAGATCGCAATTTCCTAAATATCTTACATTGAAGTTGTACAAAAATGTGAAAAGAAAAAGAAAGTAAAGATCGTCGAAAGTAATCGAATGGTGACAACGGACGCTTCGCTTCTGCTCTGCTCTTTGTCTGGTCAGTGAATCTTTTTAGCTGGGGGGGGGGGGGTCTTGGGATCTTAGCTGATTCTTTCGTCTTCATTGCATGATTCATTCGTTGTTGGGGGGCGGGACGCGTTCATGGAAGAATCCCGGGGCCTAGAGATTTCGGTCAGGGTTCGGTGGTGTCGCTCGAGGACCTTTTCCTCCTCCTTTTGGCGCGAAAATAGACAAAAAGCTTCGACCAAGACCGTCACAAAGAAAGAAAGAAAAGAGGAATCGGCTAGGACAACTTGCTTTTTTGCTTTTCGTTTTCCGGATTACCCTTCAAAATGCATACTTCCACTTTCATCACCCCAAAGAAGAAAAAAAAACAAGTCAGGGAGCGTCAAGGATTTAGATTTTTGAGGTATGTTATAAAATAAGAAACCTGATAATAATTGATTGATTTCTTTGGATTGCAGAATTTGTAGGTGTTTGGATATTTAATTAGTACTAAGAGGTTGAACTTTGTCCAACTAAAATTGACTTGTCGTTTGTGTTTGTTGGGAATAATTATAGAAACAATTTTTTTACGTAATTGTAAGTATTCTTATGAAATTTGTTTTCATTTATTTGAGATGAGATGATGGGCTACTTATACGTTTAGTAGAAAATTATTTATTGTGCTTAGCTACAGTTTAAGGCTAAGATATAGCAGCCTTGTGTAGAACGTGATCAGCCCCTTTAAGCTGCTGCTATACTATGGAAAAATAAAAAAATAAATAAGTAAAACTTCCTATTCAGTAATTAACAGTAATTTTCGTCAAATGAATGCGTAAATAAACGAAAAAATGAATTGTTAATGAAAAATAAACGATTGTATAAAAAAGTGAATTAATTAATATAAGTGAATAAATTAATATATGGAAAAAATAAATAAGTGAATAAAATAGAGAATCTATAAGAAAATAAATGAATGGATGCGTAAATAAGCGAGTAATTAAGTATAGGAATGTAAATGAATGGATGCGTAAATAAGCGAGTAATTAAGTATAAGAATGTAAATGAATTAATTAATAAAGGAGAAAATACTTTCGTGATTTCATAAATGAATGCCTAAGAAAACGAAATGAACTACTATTTCAGTTTGTCCCATCCACTTTGCTCGACGTGCACTTTACACATTGCATCAAGCATTTAAAATCAAAACATTTTAAACATGAACTAAATTAGTACTGCACTGGACATTAGGAGACCTCAACTAGTGCTCAAAATTATAATCACAAGAATTTTATCATTTTTACTATCGAAAAACCACGAATATTACAAAAGGTGTATCTAATTTCGAAAATAACTTGTATAATTTTTTTCGTTAATCTTTAGAACTACTTATTTCTTGTCAGGAATCAACTATTTGTTCAGGAACTCAGTTAAAAGATTGCTTGATAAGTGGCGCTGCAAACTGAAAATATTTTATCATTTCACTTTGCCCCACATTTATTTATGCCCATATTTATTTGTTATTATGGTATTTATTTGTGCCCCAAAAGGGTCTTTTTATGAAATTTTTAATTTTCTATTTTCTTCCGATAACAAAGGGTTGAGATAGCTAAGAAACTTAAATAATTTTTATTCAATAAGTTTTATTTCTGCCATGTTCGAAATGTAAAAAAGTCAGCTGTATTCTAACTATTTTGCTGTTTAATTCTGTAACAAAAAAACACAGGAAATTGAAATTAAAAACTCGTGTCAGATTCAGAGGGCTTGAACGGAGTTAGAATTTTACATTTAGGGGACTAAGCCCCCGAGGGCCATTGATCTTCATTGGGGTCTTTAAAATTGACTAGGACCAGCCAAGTTGGGCCCAGAGCCTGCTGCTGGTCGCCACATTTGTATTTGTATTTGTATTTGTATTTGTAATATTTTTTAATACTTTTCTGTAACGATTTTTTCTTTTTTTAATTTGTTTAAGGAAGCCCTCACTCAGATAATATTAATAAAGCAGATTTTTTAGTATTCCCCAATATGATCAGGGTTATTTCGGAATATTTTGAAAACATAAGTCTTAAAAAACGCTGTTTGGCCAATCTTCAATAGTGTAGGAAATGTTGAGCAGTGTTTCTTTCAGACATTTAGCTCCGGGGGAGGGGGGGGGGCACTTTGAGAATCCGTAGGGGCACAAAGATAGGCGCGAATCCAGCGGGTCGGGAGGGGGGGGGGGCAAATATAGCATAAAACTGAATTTCGGAGACTTTTTTCGATAAGTTTGCCCCCCCCCCCTCCCACTAAATTTGAGATCTAAAATTGTAGTTTTGCCTTCCTCCCCCCCTTTCTTATATTGATCTCCTCCAAAAACAAAAGCTAGCTGGATTTCGATAAATTTGGTCAACTCTCCCCCATTTGACCCTTAAAATTTTACTTTCCCTCCCCCCCCCCCTCCTTTTTGGACAGTGACCTCCACCAAAGCGGGATCCGCAGTTGCCAAGGGCGTATTAAAGGGAGTGGATGTTGACAACCTCTACTCCTCTCCGAAATAATTTAAAAATTTCTTATTTAATAAAAAATCGCTTTCTTTTATCAAAAAAATTTTTCTTTTGTAACATCAATTCGTAAATTTATCTTAATGATTGGTTAGACCCCTCCCTAAATAAATTTTCATGGCCACCATTCCCATCGGAGAGACAATAAATGTTTAAAAAACTTAGTTTTCCACTCGGTAATTATTCGAAACTGAAACTCCAAAAACTTGTTTGTTCCCAAAACAAAATTTTGCTAGATACAGTCAACGCTCGTTATAACGACTACTCGTTATAAAGACCGTCCTAATATAACTACCGGTGAGAAAACCCCCAACTGTATCTCAATATACTCTATGTTCCACCTCTTATAGCGACCACTCGTTATAAAGACCGTTTTCTGTAGAACGGAGATGGTCGTTATATCGAACGTCGACTGTATTAAAAAACACTAAGGGGAATCCGGAGGCATTCCCCCAGAAAAATTTCCAACTTGAAGCCCAAAATACACAAATGTATAGGTTCGTTGATGACGTTCGGTAAGGGATGAAGTTCAAGACACCACCCTCAAAATATTTCAATATTGGAGCTCTAAATACGCAATTGTAGGTCATCTGAGATGATATTTAAGGTAAGGCCCCTAACTAGGGGGAGGGGGTCACGGATTCTCCCCCACATTTTTTTGCTGAAATTGCCACATTTAACTGAAGGCCTAAAAACGCAATTGTTGGTATGTGTGATGAAGTTGAGAAAGGGACAGGTTTTGAAACTCTCTTCAAGAAAATAAAGTCGAAATTTGAGTTCTAAACGCGAAATTGTAAGCTATGTTTGATTAGATAGGGGAGATAAATGTGGGTCTGTGAAACTCTTTTGGAACTTTTCCGAAATTGAAGTCCTGAAAAGGAGAATGTAAGCCGTCTCTGATGACGTTAGGGTTCGAGTTCGGAACTCTACCCCGGAAAAGTTTTTGAAATTGAAACATTAAAACACAATTTAGTCCTTTTTGATGCTATCACAGAAAGGGGTGGGTTTAGGACTTTACCTTTTAAAATTTTTGAGATTGAAATCCTGGAATCGCAATAGTAAGTCCTTTTGTGGTCGATAAGGGAAAGAATAATGTCCACGGACTTCCGTCTCCCATAATTTTCCAAATTTGCAGTATAAACCATCTTTGATAAAAATTAGAATTTTTAAATTTTAAAAAATTGAAGTTCTAAAAACGCAATTCTAGACACTTTTATAACATTACTAGCAAAAATACCCGGCGTTGTCTGGGTCAGTAATAATATTGAGAAACAATTTATATACTCACCTTTGTTTTTTTTTTTTTGTTTTTTTTTTTTCCTGAACTGAAAGAACTCAGAACACACCGCTTGGCGATTTTTAAAATGTCGCCAAATTTTTGCGCAACTGTTTTGGGATACCTAGGATAATTTTGCTCCCCTACTTACTTTATGAAAATACATTAAGAACGGGTACTTATGGCATGTGTGTTGAGCTTAAATCGGTCTTCCACCTAAAATGGTGCTCTTAAAAATGGAAGCCGTATCTTTCCTGCCTTAAATCGAGTAGATTTCATCTACTCGGGCTCGGATACCCGAGTGGTATTAGAAACAACAACAACAACACGTCACTAATTTTTGTCACAGAGAAATAGTTGTCAAATTCTGAGATACTATTGCCGTAGCCTACGAAGATCGCGCTCCGCTTTACACCAGCCTGTAATTTTCCCTCAAAAAGCGAGGGACAGGGGCAAGGAATTTCGCCGCCAGATGTCGCGTTAGCAGTACCAAACAAAGAGCTTTTATAATGAAACCCTACGGGATTTTGAGTGTCAGACTTGGTAGATTTTTCAAAAATTATGGGCATTTTTTCTCAAAATTTCAATTCACTAGCATTGTAACAACTCAGGTTGATCTCCAAAAGCTACTGAAAAGAAATTTTTTTGCTTGGAAATTATATTAACGCTAGATGAATAAGACTCCGTCAGTAAGTTCGCTTCAGATTAAAAAATAAACGAGTTACTTCTGAAAAAGCAAAAACAAAAATATTTATTTTTTTATTACAACATTTTTCTAGCATTTTCAATCCAATGTAAAGTTATCAGCTGCCACTTAGCTGTTTCTGCATTTTGCTAAATGCATTTTAAAACTTTTTAAAACTTTAGGACGCAATAAAAATACTTTAAAAACTAATAATGAATCACAAAAAAATATTATTTTCCCATACATATACATGAGTGCAGCAGCAAACAAGTCTTATGCACTTTCACCCCATGATTTTTTTTTAAAAAGTAAGTTATTTTTAAAAAGTTATATTAATTTAATTCCGTTTTTAATATTTTTAACTTTATTTTTTAAAAAGAATAATGAATTTAAATTTAAAAAATTGTAAAAACATTTTATTCAGAGAAATAAAACTTGTAAAATAAAAAAATAAACGAAAATTAAAGAATAATGAAAATGAAAAGATAAATAAATAAATAAAGATTTAAAAAATCATTAATTTTTAACTCTGAAATATGGGGGGGGGGGCACTAAGGATGGATCCTTTACTTTTGAAAGTGAGAGAGCAGTCATCCTCTTTATCCCCTGTACGAACAGCCTATGCTTCGAATGTCCCCCCCCCCCCCGAAAAAAAAAAACCCCGAGACCCCACCAGAAAGTGAAAGAGAAAATCTTTAAAGCTTTTCCTCGTAACAGTTTAGGGGACGGCATTATTTCCCCTTGGCCCATCCGCCATCCCTCAAGCACCTCCGTAAACGAGACTCCCTCAAAATGATATAAAAAATGAACAAACAAATAAAACTAATATTAGCTTGACTATAAAATAGCAATAACGCAATCGGCGCCAGGAACACTCCCCCCCCCTCCCCGTTAGTACACCCCGTTAGTCCCACACTGAAATGAGTTTTTTCAAGGCCAAACATTTTTGTATCGGGGCACACTATACAAGTAAGTGAATGAGGAGCAAAGTGAAATAGAGGGGCAAAGTGAAATGGTGAAATATTTTCAGTTTGTAGCGCCACGTTTCAAGCAATATTTTAACTAAGTTCCTGAACATTTTGTTGATTCCTGTCAAGAACTAAATACTTCTGTAGATCAACGAAAAAACTGTACAAGTGGTTTTTAGAATTTGATTCACTTATTGTAATATTCGGAGGTTTCGAAAAATATTTATTGTCATTAAAATTCTTGTATTTATCGTTTTAAGTGCTAATTAGAATCTACTAATATCCAGTGCAGTACTTATTTAGTTCATGTTAAGCATTTTTTGAATTTGAATGCTCAATGCAATTCGTCAAGATGCTCGCTGGGCAAAGTGGATGATGCAAAGTGAAATAGCTCATTTTGTTTACTTATTCATTTATGTTTTTTTTTCTCACTCATTGTTTTACATTACTCTATTATTTTATTAATAAATATTTCATTCACATAAGATGTGTGAAAGTAAACATTATAAAATAACAAGAAACATATCGTTGTGGAAAATGACAAAATTTTAATCTCATGAATAAATTAAGAAAAAAAAAAGTGTGGCACTTAATATCTTAAACTAGCTTATATTTAAAAAGAGTGCAAGTTGCTCGGGATAAAAATCTTATGTGCTTTGCCCGTTGGCCCCGTTATCAATATTGTTGGAATTAGATAAAGTTAAAAATACCACCGAATGAATCGGAATGAATTTCATATCAGTTTCAGAGAAGCCTTATCATTCAAAATTCTCATTAAGATTATTATTAAAACAGGCTGCGTGGCCTGGCGTTGCACGGGCTACCTTAGAAATGAAAGCGATGTCAAGTGACACATCTGCTTTCGGCAGAGCAACAAACTCGGCGCCACGGCGGCTCGCTATGGCCAGCGCCCTCTAAACACAGTGACAGTTGCCAAAACAATATTTTTAATAAACGCCATGTCTCGAGAAGAGCGAATTTGAAGATTTTTTTAAATTTCTTCCGAATTCCTTTATCAAACCTTATGTTAATTAAAACTAATGAGGCCTGAAAAATTACGATCGATCGGTACCTGGTTCGACGTTCAGCTCATTTGCATTCAGGAGAAAGAAACAGGACATAGATACGTAGAAAGATGCTCAGTTTTCAAAAAAGTAGAGTACTGTTCATAGCAACCGTATACAACTATTCTCAGGAAATACTGGTTCGAATTAAAAATTCTTTTTGTGTTGAACAGCCCATTTTATCAGGAAGGCTTTAGACCAGTGGTTCTCAACCTTTTAACGGCTAACGCCCCCTTTAGGAGTAAAAATTTTTCCAACGCCCCCCTTTATGTTAAAAGTGAGGGGCCTGCAAAAAGAGATAAAAGGCTTAAAATAATTTCCTTCCAAAATTTTACAAAACAGTTAAACAACTTATATTTTCCCTCGGTAGACATTATTATATATAGAACTAAAATGACGAATTTTTGAAATTAAAAAAAAAATCAAGGCTTAAAATATATTCTACTTTTAAATTTCAATATGAAGGAAGCAACCTGATGAAATAAAAATAAATACACAAAACATTTTTTTTATCATTCAAAATATGACAAGAACATTTAGAAATATATGTTAGTGAGATGTTTGTGCTTGGTGGTTCAAAGCCAGTTTCCTCAGTCGGCTTAATATTTTTTGTAAGGTGAAGTCGCAAGTCACCTTTTGGGACGATTTGGAATAAATTTCTCTTTTTTGTAACTAGGTCGGTGACAACACTGAATCCTCGTTCGACGAGGTAGGAAGAGAGGAAGGTAATTAAAAAATTTTTGACGATAGCCGAGCCCACAGTACAGGATAAAGGTTACTAATGTTTCCTTGCAGCCGAAATCCTGCAACTTTGTTAACATTCTGGAAACCAGCTTTCAAGTTCTCATTGGTTGAAAGTAAGTTCAAACAATTCTTCCTGATACTGAACAACTGTTGTCTCAATGTTTTCAAAAGCGCTGATGACCCATTGAGGAATGTTCAGCTAAAAAATATCCTCAAAGCGTTTAGAGAAGTCTTAGTGCAAAGACTGAAGATGTCGGCAATAAACGTGAGCATCATCAAAGGAGATTTCACTAAAAATAAACCATGAAAGTAAATGAATGAAGTAAGCAAAAGCCAGAGTAAAAATACTGAGGTCAAACCAAACAGTCAAACTGGGCAGACACTTTAAGCATTGTAATACGGTTGCCGGGTAAAAATTTAGGAAAATAACCAAACCAAGGAAAATAACCAACTTGCACGAATACCCGCACCCATCGAAATATTTTGAATATCTTTGGGGGAGACA
The DNA here is from genome assembly GCA_038373865.1 of Uloborus plumipes. Lineage (NCBI taxonomy): Eukaryota > Metazoa > Arthropoda > Arachnida > Araneae > Uloboridae > Uloborus > Uloborus plumipes. The sequence continues at coordinate 50,795 of JAXGGA010003845.1, forward strand.
TACTTTCCCACTGGTACTAAAATAACTTAAGAGAGCATGGGAAAAGAAAATAGCAAAAGAAAAAAAAAACACCATTGATGAAGTCAAATGTTCTACCCAAAACGCTACTTGTTGGAAACACTCCAATGCAATTGTGAATTTTTTCGCAGTATTTTGAATCTCTCATTAAATTTTAGCAATAAACATTAAAATGTGGTATTCTAATCTAGGTATTGTTCAGTCTGAAAACCAGTTTCGTTTAGCAACAATCAAAGTAGGCGACTGAAATTTGTGAAAACTTAATGGGATCATTTTCACCTACAGATGAAGGACAGTGTTTTTACATGCGTGATAACTACTACGCAAAATATAAATGCATTACTAAAAAATTATATAAAGCTATTCGAAATAACATTGTAATGGTAGAAAGAATCAATCAACAATTCGGCTAAAAAATAACCAAACGATGGTGTGGATAATGCTTTTGAATTTCATCTAGCTATGTGTGATCGAAATTAGCCAAATTGGCTAATAATAGCCTAAATGTGCGGCTCTGATTGCATCTGCGATTAATTGAAGCATTTCTTCATTAGGTAGCTATCTCTCTCAAGGTTGTTGGATGCAAAAGATCACTAAAAAGCCAAATCTCTTTTAAAGAGAGAAAAAAAGGAAAAAAAAAGATAAGCAAAAAAGCTAAACTATTTTAAAAGCAAAACAGGCACCTAAGAAAAACGTAAAGAAATAAGTTTAGAGATTCCAGAGCGCATAAGTTGATTTATGGATAGCTTGAATAATTCAAGTTGGATTCGTGATTTAATACAACATTTAATTTTGATTTTTAAAATAACAATTAAATTCTAATACATTTATCGTCCTCTGATCCCAAATTTTCCCACCGCCCCCCTATCGCCCAAACTATAGCCACCGCCCCCCTACTGCCCAAAACATGCTCACCGCCCCTCAGCATCTTCCCACCGCCCACAGGGGGGCGGTATCGCCCCCGTTGAGAACCACTGCTTTAGACTATATAACATTGCACTGTATGTAAGAAGTTATTATTTTAGTTTAGAAATAATAATGGTCGAAAAGCACGAGCAGATTAGTTCCCACTCTCCTCGAGAGATGGCGTTCATTGGAGGCATTGTTTTGGCAACTGTGTGTAGAGGTCGCTGGCCGCAGCGAGCCGTCGTGGCGGTGAGTTTTAACGGACTCCGTAAAAAATTAGTAATTATTGCAAAAGTTATATATGCGCAAAAAACATTGCTGAAATTTTATTGAAAGTCACAAAAATGGAATACAAAATTTACATAAAAGATGTCCATGATATTATCAGTATTATTTTGTTAATTTACCTTTCAAAAAACCTGAGTAAGGAATTTTTTTCAAGCTTAGACTAGCAAAAATAATGGATGCCGGTCAATTTTTGTGCTGACCGGCAGCGGTTTACTGGACCACTAGTTGTGAATTGCTGATTTAGAAAAACTGATTGCTGATTGATGACGTGTATATTCGTGAAATCTCATTTCACTTTTCACTAAAAAAAATTTTACTTTTTTAAAGGCACTTTTAGATAATTTCAATTTTATTTATTCTCTAAAACAGAAAAAGCAAGAAAATTTTTAAATTATGGATACAAAGCAAATTTTTTCAAATGGGAAAGGGGGCGAAATACTCAATTCATATTACATCGAAAAGCGACAAAAAACCATACAAACTGAAAAAAAAAAAAAAAACCACTTATTTCCTAGAATCGAGGGAGGAATCGTTCATTTCTGACCCCCCTAAACGACGGATTATTATTTTATTAACTGAAGTTATTGATAAATCGATTAACTGTAGTAAAATATTCATTTTTGTGTAAGACAGATTTTAAAAATGTTTTTAAAGTGCAAATTTGCCAAAAAGTATGTAACCCTTACACCTGTTTTGGAGCTACAAGAAACACCTTTATCAATACAGAAAGATGTTGTGTTGTGTAGAAAAATTGTACAATTTCAGAAATTTTTTCACAGAAACATATATTTTTGTCTGAAAAACATAACTTAGTGTTTTTAGTATGGCTCTGACAACAATATGTATGACCTTGAGAGAGTTACTTTCAATTCAGAAAAAGAGAAATTTTACTGCCAAAAGGCCCAGGGGTCGCACCCAAAAGTGATGGCGTCAACAATTTTTGTGACTTTCAATAAAATTTCAGCATTGTTTTTTGCGTTTTTATACCTTTTGCAATAATTACTAATTTATTACGGAGTCCGTTAAAACTCACCGCCACGGTGACTCGCTGCGGCCAGCGACCTCTACACACAGTTGCCAAAACAATAATTCCAATGAATGCCATCTCTCGAGGAGAGTGGAAACTAATCCGCTCGTGCTTTTCAACTAGAATTATTTCTAAACTAAAATAATAACTCCTTACATATAGTGCAATGTTAGTTAGCCTAAAGCCTTCCTGATAAAATGGGCTGTTCAACACAAAAAGAATTTTTAATTCGAACCAGTATTTCCTGAGAATAGTTGTATACGGTTGCTATGAACTTTTTTGAAAACTGAGTATCTTTCTATGTATCTATGTCCTGTTTCTTTCTCCTGAATGCCAATGAGCTGAACGTCGAACCAGGTACCGATCGATCGTAATTTTTCAGGCCTCATTAGTTTTAATTAACATAAGGTTTGATAAAGGAATTCGGAAGAAAATTTAAAAAATCTTCAAATTCGCTCTTCTCGAGACATGGCGTTTATTAAAAGTGTTGTTTTGGCAACTGTCACTGTGTGTAGAGGGCGCTGGCCATAGCGAGCCGCCGTGGCGGCGAGTTTGTTGCTCTGCCGAAAGCGGATGTGTCACTTGACATCGCTTTCATTTCAAAGGTAGCCCGTGCAACGCCAGGCCACGCAGCTTGTTTTAATAATAATCTTAATGAGAATTTTGAATGATAAGGCTTCTCTGAAACTGATATGAAATGCATTCCGATTCATTCGATGCTATTTTTATCTTTATCTAATACCAACAACATTGATAACGGGGCCAACGGGCAAAGCACATGAGATTTTTATTCCGAGCAACTTGCACTCTTTTTAAATAAATATAAGCTAGTTTAAGGTATTCAGTGCCACACTTTTTTTTTCTTAATTTATTCATGAGATTAAAATTTTGTCATTTTCCACAGCGATATGTTTCTTGTTATTTTATAATGTTTACTTTCACACATCTTATGTAAATGAAATATTTATCAATCAAATAATAGAGTAATGTAAAACAATGAGTGTGAAAAAAAAAAAAAAAAAAAACATAAATGAATAAGTAAGCAAAATGAGCTATTTCACTTTGCATCATCCACTTTGCCCAGCGAACATCTTGACGAATTGCATTGAGCATTTAAATTCAAAAAATGCTTAACATGAACTAAATAAGTACTGAACTGGATATTAGTAGATCCTAATTAGCACTTAAAACGATAAATACAAGAATTTTAATGACAATAAATATTTTTCGAAACCTCCGAATATTACAATAAGTGAATCAAATTCTAAAAACCACTTGTATAGTTTTTTCGTCTATCTCCAGAAGTATTTAGTTCTTGACAGGAATCAACAAAATGTTCAGGAACTTAGTTAAAATATTGCTTGAAACGTGGCGCTGCAAACTGAAAATATTTCACCATTTCACTTTGCCCCTCTATTTGCCTCTCCTCATTCACCTACTTGTATAGTGTGCCCCGATACAAAAATGTTTGGCCTTGAAAGAACTCATTTCAGTGTGGGACTAACGGGTTGTACTAACGGGGGGGGGGGATGTTCCTGGCACCGATTGCGTTATTGCTATTTTATAGGCAAGCTAATATTAGTTTTATTTGTTTGTTCATTTTTTATATCATTTTGAGGGAGTCTCGTTTACGGAGATGCTTGAGGGATGGCGGATGGGCCAAGGGGAAATAATGCCGTCCCCTAAACTGTTACGGGGAAAAGCTTTAAAGATTTTCTCTTTCACTTTCTGGTGGGGTCTCGGGCTTTTTTTTTGGGGGGGGGGGGGGACATTCGAAGCATAGGCGGCTCGTACAGGGGATAAAGAGGATGACTGCTCTCTCACTTTCAAAAGTAAAGGATCCATCCTTAGTGCCCCCCCCCCGCCCCCCATATTTCAATTAAAAATTAATGATTTTTTAATACTTTATTTATTTATTTTTTCATTTTCATTATTCTTTAATTTTCGTTTATTTTTTTATTTAACAAATTTTATTTCTCTGAATAAAATGTTTTTACAATTTTTAAATTTAAATTCATAATTATTTTTAAAAAATAAAGTTAAAAATATTAAAAACGGGATTAAATTAATATAACTTTTTAAAAATAACTTACTTTTTTAAAAAACATCATGGGGTAAAAGTGCATAATACTTGTTTGCTGCTGCACTCATGTATATGTATGGGAAAATAATATTTTTTTGTGATTCATTATTAGTTTTTAAAGTATTTTTATTGCGTCCTAAAGTTTTAAAAAGTTTTAAAATGCATTTAGCAAAATGCAGAAACAGCTAAGTGGCAGCTGATAACTTTACATTGGATTGAAAATGCTAGAAAAATGTTGTAATAAAAAAATAAATATTTTTGTTGTTGCTTTTTCAGAAGTAACTCGTTTATTTTTTAATCTGAAGCGAACTTACTGACGGAGTCTTATTCATCTAGCGTTAATATAATTTCCAAGCAAAAAAATTTCTTTTCAGTAGTTTTTGGAGATCAACCTGAGTTGTTACAATGCTAGTGAGTTGAAATTTTGAAAAAAAATGCCCATATTTTTTGAAAAATCGACGAAATCCGACACTCAAAATCTCGTAGAGTTTCATTATAAATGCGCTTTGAGCCGACAGATGGCGCGTTAGCAGTACTAATGGAAATAGTAAGAATTCCAGAGATAAAATTTGTTGTTATCAGGTATAGTGAAAGAACAAATATTTGTCTTCTCCGTGTTCTTCTGTGTAGATGAGTTACAAGCATTATTATCCTACTAGCAAAAATACCCGGCGTTGCCTGGGTCAATAATAATATTGAGAAACAATTTATATACTCATCTTTGTTTTTTTTTCCTGAACTGAAAGAACTCAGAACACACCGCTTGGCGATTTTTAAAATGTCGCCAAATTTTTGCGTAACTGTTTTGGGATACCTAGGATAATTTTGCTCCCCTACTTACTTTATGAAAATACATTAAGTATTATTATGTCACTAATTTTTGTCACAGAGAAATAGTTGTCAAATTCTGAGATACTATTGCTGACCACAAAATGACGTTAAAAGTTTTTGTCCTAAATGATTTCGAAATTAATAGGGAACATTTAGCAGTTATTTATGCAAAAATGCAAATTAGTGGTAATTTTAGTCTTGTTTAAGGGTTTTATTAATTTAGTATGTGGATTACTTTACTTTTTGACATAATTTTAAAAAGGTTTTTAATAGATACATTCGGAATCGGAAAACAAAAAAAAAAAAAAAACTTGAACTTTTCAAATGTGGGAGTATTATATCGATGATTGATATTTTGCTGCAGTCGATAAATATCAGACAATAATCGGTTTATTTTGGTTACGTCGTGTAAAAAGTAAAGTATTATTACGTAGTCTTCGGCACAAAAATAGGCGTCAGTTGAAAAAATCGCCGAGAATCTCAGTTATTAAAATCTTGCAGCAAATTTGGCAAAATTCCTGTTCAATCGGATACTAAGGAACTGCCCTATTATAAGTACCAGAGAAAGTGACCAATCAAAGCAAGCAAATTTAAGAAATACCGTTAAGTTGTATTTAAAGCTCCATCAAATTCGAAAATAATGAACCTAATCAATTTATTAGTTGCCAATCTCTTCTAGCGGTTACGTTACCGATACTCTAAAACACATATTTACAAAATTCGAGAAAATAATTGACGCCGTGAACAATCTACTAATGTTTTAAAATACAAATCATAGAGTAAAAGCTCGTTCAAGAGCTGGCGCGTTCGTTTCCAATGTCTATGTAAAAACCTTTATATTAACCATGAAGCTGAAAAAAAAAATTACTTTTTGATTTGACTTGAGAAAAGCCTTGAACATTTAATGCAAAAAGCGGAAATGATATACGCAATTCTAGCTATCGACAGGGAGTTGAGATGATGCACTAAATACTGAATTACTTTGCTGGAAGCCTTCGCGGATTTATGCGAAAAATGTACCTTAAATTGGAATGAAAAAAGCGCTACCAATCAAACTTTTTCGAATATCGTTAGAAATTATAGCCTATGTGTTATTCTGATGTATAAGCTACATTATGGTAAAAGTTTCATTATAATCCATTCAGTAGTTTTTGCGTGAAAGAGGAACAAACATCCATCCATCCAAACATCCAAACATCCAAACTTTCGCATTTATAATAGTATTAAGATGAATATTAATGCAATTCAGTACTCTCGCTGGAAGTGTTTTGAAATTTAAATCCTCCCTCCCACTTTTAAAACAAAAGGCGCAACTGTAGGCGATTTTTGATGTCAATGGAAAAAGGATAAGGTTTGCAAATTCTTTTCCGGTATTTTTCTGAAACTGATGTCCTAAGCAGGGCCTGATTAAGATATCACGAGGCCCTAGGCCAAATACTTCTTCTGGACCTCCCATAATGAATCTTTTCAATTTTAAGCATGGGATAAAACAAATTTAGGCATTGACTACAACAATTTTAGCCATTTGGGGGCCCCTAAATTGTGGGGGCCCTAGGCCGCGGCCTATTCAGTAATCAGGACCTGGTCCTAAGATACAATTGCAGGCCATCTTTGATTACCCCCCCCCCCCACACAAATACGATATATGTTTTAAAGCTTTTATTTATTTTTAAACTTGTTTATTTGTTGATTATTTTCACTTATTGATTTATTTCTTTTGTTATTCTTTTGTGTGTATATGTGCTAGCGCAAACTGAGATTTCTCCCGTGGTTGGGGGGGGGGGGAGCAGTTGACTTTCTCCGGGAGTGCAGTGCCCCCGGAAAGATGACTGAAAGAAACACTGGTGTTGAGATCCAAGGCTTTCCACAGGCCCACAGAGAAATTTTCCAAATTGGCAACAGAAATGAAATTTAGGCATTTTTTTGTAATATTAGCCAAATTGGTGCTAGCCAGATCGATTGCCAAGTAAATTAAAAGATGGCGCCACTACGTCTAGCATAAAAAATGCTGTATGATGGATTAGCTAGGCAAAAAATGGTGATCTAGAAACCTGGAAAATTGCCAATTTGAAAGAGGAACTGCTTGCAATTTGAGGTCCAAAAAGAAAATATATAGCAATTTGTCATCGCTAATAAAAAACATATAATAATACTCACACACACACACACAAACACATCCGGAAGAGAGTAACCACCTCCTCCCCTAACGCGTCAGCATGTAGTCCTAAATTGCGTTTTAGGACGTCAATATCAAAAACTTTCCATGTACATTCAAAAATGCGTTTTTAGAGCTTCTATTTCGAAACTTTGTAGAAGAGCGTCCATAAATCAAACAAGTTCCTAATGCTCCTTACAGAAATAACTTGAAATTGCGTCTTAACAAAAAAACCTTTTTTATTTTTGTCTAAAATGACGCCCGACAACTCTGCATAGTCTTAAAAGCCAGGGTGTGCAAGCGAAGTTACATCCTATATTTTTTAGAAATTTTCAGAGCAATATGGTTGATGAACCAGCGTTAGTCGTGAAATTGATGTGCATTCATAATGCATCATGCCTTTTTTTTTCTGAAACTTAACACCCTCAATTTACTCGCTTTATGGAGCCCATTGGTTTGAAAATCACGGATCAAAATTCACTCATATAAGTCGGCAAAACGTTGGAAATTGGTCGGCAAATTTAATCTCAACACCCCCCCCCCAACCGAACTTGCTTCGCGACGGCCCTGACTAAACATGAAAAAATTTATAAATACTTTTAAAAAATAATACTAATATTTAAAAATATTTGTTAAATTAAATCCTTTAACTTCATGACTTTGTTTTCAGCGATATTTTGACTTTATCGCAATAATAGTTTTAAATTCAGACTTTAAGTAAAAGTCCCCTTTTTGCGTTACTCATTTTTGTTTTCGCAATAATAGTTGTATTTTCAGTCCTTAAATGCTAAGTAAAGAAAAATCACATGTCTGGGCAGGGCCAAAAAAGGCCTTAAATCCATCTAAAGTTTTTAAAATGGAGAAATTTCATATCGCACTATGACAAGATAAAAATAAATTTAAAAAAACTCTTTCGAAAACTTGAAATCCAAAATATTTTACTACTTCATTGAATTTTTTTAATTGGTGGGGGGGGGGGGCAGCACATAAAGCCCGAGCTCAATGTCCTACAAAGTCGTGCCCTGTGCCTAGGTATCACTTTTTCAAAACGTATTTAAAACATTTGTTGTTTGAGAGGGGTAAAAATTACTGCATATGCTGCGCTTTTTGCAATGATTTTGACAGACTCAATTTTGCTTTTCACGATATTTTAGGCTTTTCGCCAATAGGATATATATATTCACTCTCTAAATATTAAGTACAAGTCTCTATTTTTGGGGCAATGCATAAGAGAAAATTGGAGATCCTAAATCACATGTCTGCAGATTTTTTTTCCAAAATGCATTTTAAACACTTTATGTTTGAGAATTGAAAGAAACAAATTCATGTTTTATGCTTTTACTATCATTTTAAGACTTGAAAAACGATGATTCAATTATTCTGGGAGGTAAAATTAAACTTAAATACGATACGATAAAAACGAAACGCTCACCCCTCCCCTGGTAGAAAATAGAATTTGAGTAAAGAACTCATTTTATTAAAGGAAATGTATCCCTCCCCCTTGGGTTAGATCGACACTCTGATTAAGTAAATATATAAATTCAAGTTTTGAGCATACCTTAAAGTAATTTCAATTTGCAAAATTTTGGCCAATTTCTCAGTAAAATAAGGTGATTATAGATAATCGGCAGAGTTCCTCTCCCAAATTCAAATTCAAAATAAAGAAAAAATCCTGACCCTCAATGTAAAAACATACTAAACCACATTTTCAGAACTTATAAACATTATGCCACACTCCGCGTTGAAAAAAAATGGAATAAACAAACAGCTTCTCACTGCCGAGTAAGGCATCTCACGTCTTCTTACCCTGTCGTAAACTTCTCGGCGCGATTCTAGATACCTTAAATTAGAAGTGGCTTTGAGATTAGCGATTTTTCGTGTCTCACGAGATGTGACGTCACGGGGCACAAGCAATCCGTATTCTCGGTATCGACTATATTGACGATACAATGAGAGTAGGGCCCCAAAGGCCCTACTCTGAAACTTCCTGGAACTTCCAGTGACGTCTATTACTCCCTCACGACAAGCAAGAATAGCCGAAAAAGTTGTCGCTTGTAAAATTTTGTACTACTCTGAAAGCCCTAATGTGCCCAAGCGAAAATTTTCTCTCCTTCTACCACGTATCGAGAGGGAAAAGCGATTGACCAATCAAATGACAATATTTTTAGTATATCTCACTCGCGTTACATCAACATTAGCGCGTGCATTTTGCTTTGACTTTCTGGTTTAACTTAGCCTCCGAAATAAATGGCAAAAAGATTCTAGAGCCAAATATTAAAAGCATTCGGGCAGATTAAGGTGTTGTGTTTCAGGAATTTAAAAATATTAGAATTTTAAATCGCAATTAGTACATCTTTTCAACACATACGAGCATACAAGCGTAAGCGAAGTAAAGTGTCGAAATACATTATACGAATTCATTTCAATGTATCAAATGCTTCGACTAAACATGAAAAAATTTATAAATACTTTTAAAAAATAATACTAATATTTAAAAATATTTGTTAAATTAAATCATTTAACTTCATGACTTTGTTTTCAGCGATATTTTGACTTTATCGCAATAATAGTTTTAAATTCAGGCTTTGAGTAAAAGTCCCCTTTTTGCGTTACTCATTTTTGTTTTCGCAATAATAGTTGTATTTTCAGTCCTTAAATGCTAACTAAAGAAAAACCACATGTCTGGGCAGGGCAAAAAAAGGCCTTAAATCCATCTAAAGTTTTTTAAATGGAGAAATTTCATATCGCACTATGACAAGATAAAAAATAAATTTAAAAATACTCTTTCGAAAACTTGAAATCCAAAATATTTTACTACTTCATTATATTGTTTTTATTTGGGGGAGGGGGGCAGCACATATAGCTCGTGCTCAGCTCAATGTCCTACAAAGTCGTGCCCTGTGTCTAGGTTTCACTTTTTCAAAACGTGTATTTAAAAAATTTGTTGTTTGAGAGGGGTAAAAATTACTGCATGTGCTGCGCTTTTTGCAATGATTTTAACAGATTCAATTTTGCTTTTCACAATAAGAGATATACATTCACTATCTAAATATTAAGTACAAGTCCCTATTTTTGGTGCAATGCATAAGAGAAAAATGGAGATCCTAAATCACATGTCTGCGGATCTTTTTTCCAAAATGCATTTAAAACACTTTATGTTTGAGAATTGAATTAAACAAATTCATGTTTTATGCTTTTGCTATCATTTTAAGACTTGAAAAAGGATGATTCAATTATTCTGTGAGGAAAAATTAAACTTAAATACGATACGATAAAAACGAAATGCTCCCCCCCCTTTCCCCTTTTAGAAAATAGAATTTGAGTAAAGAGCTCATTTTATTAAAGGAAATGTATCCCTCCCCCTTGGGTTAGATCGACACCCTGATTAAGTAAATATATAAATTCAAGTTTTGGGCATACCTTAAAGTAATTTCAATTTGCAAAATTTTTGGCCAATTTCTCAGTAAAATAAGGTGATTATAGATAATCGGCAAAGTTGCAGAGTTCCAATTATTGCCGATAAATGGATGCCTCTCCCAAATTCAAACTCAAAATAAAGAAAAAATCTTTATTCTCAATGTAAAAACACACTAAACCACATTTTCAGAACTTATAAACATTACGGCACACTCCGCGTTGAGAAAAAATGGAATAAACAAACAGCTTCTCACTGCCATGGAAGGCATCTCACGTGTTCTTACCCTGTCGTAAACTTCTCGGCGCGATTCTTGATTCCTTAAATTAGAAGGGCCTTTGAGATTAGCGATTATTCGTGTCTCACGAGATGTGACGTCACGGGACACAAAAAACCCGTATTCTCGGTATCGACTATATTGACGATACAATGAGAGTAGGGCCCCAGGGGCCCTACTCTGAAACTTTCTGGAACTTCCAGTGACGTCTATTACTCCCTCACGACAAGCAAGAATAACCGAAAAAGTAGTCGCTTGTCAAATATTGTACTAATCTGAAAGCCCTAATGTGCCCAAGAGAGAATTTTCTCTCCTTCTACCGCGTATCGAGAAGGAAAAACGATTGACCAATCAAATGACAGTATTTTTAGTATATCTCACTCGCGTTACATCAACATTCGCGCGTGCATTTTGCTTTAACTTTCTGGTTTAGCTTAGCCTCCGCAATAGATGGCAAAAAGATTCGAGAGCCAACTATTAAAAGCATTCGGGCAGATTAAGGTGTTTTGTTTTGTTTCAGGAATTTAAAAATATTAGAATTTTAAATCGCAATTAGTACATCTTTTCAACACATACGAGCATACAAGCGTAAGCGAAGTAAGGTGTCGAAATACATTATACGAATTCATTTCAATGTATCAAATGCTTCGACTAAACATGAAAAAATTTATAAATACTTTTAAAAAATAATATTAATATTTAAAAATATTTGTTAAATTAAATCATTTAACTTCATGACTTTGTTTTCAGCGATATTTTGACTTTATCGCAATAATAGTTTTAAATTCAGGCATTAAGTAAAAGTCCCCTTTTTGCGTTACTCATTTTTGTTTTCGCAATAATAGTTGTATTTTCAGTCTTTAAATGCTAAGTAAAGGAAAATTACATGTCTGGGCAGGGCAAAAAAAGGCCTTAAATCCATCTAAAGTTTTTAAAATGGAGAAATTTCATATCGCACTATGACAAGATAAAAAATAAATTAAAAAATACTCTTTCGAAAACTTGAAATCCAAAATATTTTACTATTTCATTGTATTGTTTTTATTTGGGGGGGGGGGGGGAGGCAGAACATAAAGCTCGTGCTCAATTTCCTACAAAGTCGTGAACTGTGTCTAGGTAGCACTTTTTCAAAACGTGTATTTAAAACATTTCTTTTTCGAGAGGGGCAAAAATTACTGCATGTGCTGCGCTTTTTGCAATGATTTTGATAGACTTAATTCTGCTTTTCGTGATATTTTGGTCTTTTCGCCAATAAGAGATATATATTCACTCTCTAAATATTAAGTACAAGTCCCTATTTTTGGGGCAATGCATAAGAGAAAAATGGATCCTAAATCACATGTCTGCGGATCTTTTTTCCAAAATGCATTGAAAACACTTTATGTTTGAGAATTGAAATAAACAAATTCATGTTTTATGCTTTTACTATCACTTTAAAACTTGAAAAACGATGATTTAATTATTTTGTGAGGTAAAATTTAACTTAAATACGATACGATAAAAACGAAATGCTCCCCCCCTCCCCTGGTAGAAAATAGAATTTGAGTAAAGAGCTCATTTTATTAAAGGAAATGTATCCCTCCCCCTTGGGTTAGATCGACACCCTGGTTAAGTAAATATATAAATTCAAGTTTTGGTAAAGTAATTTCAATTTGCAAAATTTTGGCACATTTCTCAGTAAAATAAGATGATTATAGATAATCGGCAAAGTTGCAGAGTTCCAATTACTGCCGATAAATGGATGCCTCTCCCAAATTCAAACTCAAAATAAAGAAAAAATCTTGACTCTCAATGTAAAAACATACTAAACCACATTTTCAGAACTTATAAACATTATGGCGCACTCCGCGTTGAGAAAAAATGGAATAAACAAACAGCTTCTCACTGCCGAGGAAGGCATCTCACGTCTTCTTACCCTGTCGTAAACTTCTCGGCGCGATTCTAGATACCTTAAATTAGAAGTGGCTTTGAGATTAGCGATTATTCGTGTCTCACGAGATGTGACGTCACGGGGCACAAAAAACCCGTATTCTCGGTATCGACTATATTGACGATACAATGAGAGTAGGGCCCCAGGAGGGAGACCGAAGACGAGATCACAAGGTAGCCGAAGCTCTCGGCCGAAGAGCATCTGTGATGGGGAATATCCGGTGGTCTCGTGGACAGCACTGCGGTAGGCCAGCAGGAACACAGGAAGTTTCTTGTCCCAATCCTGTTGATTTTTGGAGACCATAAGCGAGAGATTATTAAGGATTGTCCTGTTGAATCTCTCCATCATGCCGTCCGATTGTGGGTGTAGTGGTGTCGTTCGAGTTTTCTCAATTTTGAGGATTTTACATAGGCCCTTAAACATAGCAGAGATGAAGTTTCTCACCTGATCGGAGTGGATCTGCAAAGGTGTCCCATATCTCGAGATCCAATGCTGGACTAGAGTCTCTGCTACAGTGGTAGCCTCTTGATCCGGAATGGAATATGCTTCGGGCCACTTGGTAAAATAGTCAGTGGAAACTAGGATGTATTTGTTCCCATCAGTAGTTTTCGGTAGAGGACCAAGAATGTCGATCCCGATTCGTTCGAAAGGAGCTCCTACGTTGTAAAGATGTAGCTTCCCGCGGCTTCTTCTCTTCGGTCCTTTACGGGCAGCACAGGCGTCACAAGAATGGCACCACTTCTCTACGTCATCCTTCGCCTTGCTCCAGAAGAAGCGCTCTCGAACCTTGTGGAGGGTTTTCAAGACACCAAAATGTCCTCCAGTCGGACTACTATGCAATTCCTTTAGAACGTCTGGAATTCTTGATCTGGGAAGGAGTAACTGCCATTTGAATGCTTTACTATTGTCAGATTCCCATTTCTGATACAGGACGCCATTCCGCAACTGGAGAGATTTCCATAGAGCCCAGTATCTTTTCGTTGCAGGACTGTAGATAGACACGTCTTGCCAACTAGGTCGCCGACTGTCCTTTTCCATTAACTCTATGATAGGCTTTAGGTCTGGGTCTTCAAGCTGATCTTTTCTTACTTGGTCGTCACTCCATGGATCAGGATCTGAAGATGATGAAGTAGCGGTAACTTGACAGGCAGTAGGGATTGTCGTCCCGTACTGTTTCTCTATTCGAGAGCAATAATGGCAGTTCTCAGAACAAGGTCTTCTTGATAATTCGTCGGCATTACAGTGTGACAAACGTTTTCGGTGCTTAATCTCGATGTCATATTCCTGGAGCCGCTGTATCCACCTGGCTACCTGACCCTCTGGATTCTTGAAATTCAAAAGCCAAGTTAAAGAGGCATGATCGGTCCGGAGCAGGAATTTACGGCCGTAGAGGTAATGATGGAAATGTTCTACAGCTTTAACTATGGCGAGCAATTCCTTTCTCGTGACACAATAATTTCGCTCCGACTTGGATAAGCATTTGCTTCAGTAGGCGATGACATGTTCGTTACCGTCTATTTCTTGAGATAAAAACAGCTCCAACGCTCTCGTGGCTCGCATCAGTATCAAGTATGAAGGATTTTTCAGGCTGAGGATAAGAAAGAATAGGTGTTGATGTTAAAGCCTCCTTCAGTTGTACAAATGCACCCTCGCGTTCTTTGGACCATTCAAATTTTTTTTGCTCTCCGTCAGCTTATGCAAAGGTCGTGCAATGTTGGAAAAACCCTTCACAAACTTCCTGTAGTACGTGCAGAGCCCCAGGAAACTTCGAAGCTGATGGACATTTTCGGGGCGGCTCCAATTCTTGGCTGCTGATACCTTGTCTGGATCTGTTCGTACACCCTCTGAAGAGATAATGTGACCAAGGCAGTTCACCTCATGGCGGAACAAATTACATTTGGACGAGCTTAACTTCAGGTTGGCTTCCTTAAGCTTTTGCAGCACCTTCCTAAGATTAGCCAAATGTTCCTCAAAATGGCGTCCTATGATGATGATGTCGTCCAAGTAGACAAGACAGGATTCATAAGAAAGTCCTCGTAACACTGACTCCATAAGATGCTCGAAAGTGGCTGGTGCATTGCAGAGGCCGAACGGCATCACTTTAAACTGCCACATCCTTGTCCGGTTGTAAACGCCGTCTTCTCTCGGTCGTCGGGGTGTATCTCCACCTGCCAGTAGCCGCTCTTTAAATCCAGGGTCGAAAACCACTTGTGTCCGGAAAAGGTGTCCAGAGTGTCATCGATCCGTGTAACAGGGTAACTGTCCTTCTTGGTGATGTCATTCAGGCGTCGGTAATCAACACAAAATCTGATGGAGCCGTCTTTCTTTCGGACCAAGACGATAGGGGATGCCCAAGGAATGGATGAGGGTTCGATGACGTCATTCTCCTGCATCTCTTTCAAGAGGATCTCAACCTCTTCCTTCTTGGCGAACGGTAGTCGTCTTGGATGATGCTTGATAGGGGGATGAGATCCAGTGTCGATCCTATGCTGCGTTAAACTCGTGCGACCAACATCTTCGGATGTAGATGAAAACACCTGCTTGAAGTTGTCCGACAATTTTTCCGCAGCGTATCTTTGATCCTTCGATAATGGTGCACTCCCAATTAATTTCGAAGTCAATGACTCAGAAGACACAGTCTCGGAGGAATCAATTCTTCTGATGATGCAGTTTACGGGAGTACAAGTTGCTAACACTTCTCCTTTCTTGATATTCCTCGGTCTCTCACTTATATTGGCGACTCTCACAGGAACTGCATTCCTTGAAAGGTCCACAAGCGTAGATGCCACTAGTACTCCTTTTGGGCTATTACTCTGGTTAGGATATTCAATTAGGCCGAATTTAAAGCTGTTGTTTTCCTTGATGGAGCCAGGTATTAGTATTTCTGATCTAGGGGGAATCAATAAATCTGTTTGGGCTATTATTTGATGAGCGGATTTTAAGTTATTTTCAGCATTGAAAATTGCTATGTCTTCCCTCATCGAGTGCAGCTCATTATTTTTAAAGTCGATAGAA
The DNA here is from genome assembly GCA_038373865.1 of Uloborus plumipes. Taxonomy (NCBI): domain Eukaryota; kingdom Metazoa; phylum Arthropoda; class Arachnida; order Araneae; family Uloboridae; genus Uloborus; species Uloborus plumipes. Next base: position 66,740 of record JAXGGA010003845.1, read on the forward strand.
AAATCAAATTTTCTCAAAAAGTCCAGTCCGAGAATGAAGGGATCTGTAATGTCAGCGACGAATGCCGTGTGATGGTAAGTGGCGCTCCCGAACATTATTTCTAAGTTCACTTTTCCTTCAATCTCGATTTTGTCACCTGTCACAGTTTGGAGAGTAACGCAGGGCGGCGTCCATAAGATCTTGAGTCCAAATTGACGAGCCACATCAGTCCTAATGATGGTAACGTTGGCTCCTGTGTCCACAATCATTTCGCAGGGAAACCCATTCACATAAGCGTAAATGAAGAGTCCGTTGCAGCCGCCACTCTTTGGGGAAATCTGGAAAACTTTGGGAGACGTCTTTTTCTCTTGGCGAGCTTCGCACTTCCTTCGTACGTGGCCCTCACCGCCACATTTCCAGCACTTCAGTGGTTTTCCACTTTGGTCTTTGCGAGCCGTAATCTTCTTCAGGGTCCCCGAGATCTCTTTGATTAGTCGCTCAATTTCCGAGAAGCGAGTTGAGTTCGAATACTGGGCGCTCACTTCCACGCCCCTGATTGAATGGCGATCCTTGCGGGATGTTTGCTGTGCAGCCTCGAACTTCATTGCGTAGACCAAACCGGATTTTAGATTTTTAATGTCCGCCATCCGGAGAGCCGTCTGAATTTCTGGATTTCGCACTCCATCTATGAAGTAGTTCACGGCCAGGCTATCGCGAACACCCGAAGGACAGTCCGAGAAGGCGAGATGGGATAGCCTCTCAACGTCTGTTGCAAAAACCTGCAAAGTTTCTCCAGCCCTCTGGAGTCGGCATTTGAGCTGAAGTTGGCTGAATTCTTTTTGGCAGGATTCGCCAAAGCGAAGCTCCAAGGCCGATGATAAGGCTTCGAAGTCACGGTGCTTGTCCTCTGGGAAGGTCTGTATTATATCAGCTGCATCCCCTCTCAGCGAGGCTGCAAGGTGACAGTATTTCGTGGAAGAGTCCCAGGAGTTTGCTTCTGCAACGATGAGGAACTGCTTCTTGTAAATATTCCACGAGGTCTTCCCGTCAAATGTGGCCAGTTTAATGGATGAACGAGAATTTCCAGCTGCAGCTACACAGTCACTTGAGTTGTTGCAGGATGCTGATAACTTCGATTCAAGTTCCTTAATTTTCTTTTCCACATGGTTTTCTCTTTAATTTTCTTTCCACATGGTTTTCTACTGTGGTGATTCGATCCTCAACGCTGTCAACTTTTTCTCTTTAGAACCTTCACTTTATTCTCCATATTGGCAAATTTACTTTCCACCAAACATTTCATTGACGTTAGATCGCTCTTAATTTCTTCTTGACTTGAAGTTATGCTAGCGGTTAATTCATTCTTAATTTCTTCTTGACTTGAAGTTATGCTAGCGGTTAAATCATTCTTAATTTCTTCTTGACTTGAAGTTATGCTAGCGGTTAAATCATTTTTTAATTGTTCTTGATTAGTAGCCATAGTCGCCATATCATTTTTTAATTGTTCTTGATTCGCAGCCATGTCATTTTTAACAGCGTTGATCGCATCCAGGAGTTTTTTCAGTTGTTCATCCATTGCTCGAGTAATCACCATAAAATTCCGAAGTCAAAAAGTCCTCAGGAAGAAAAGTCCAAGTTCACAGATAATTCCAAGAAAGTCCTTGAAGATGCCCCACGTTGGGCGCCAAAATTGTAACGAGTCCGTAGCACCTTCAACTTTCTTTAAATGAGCATTCCAATCTTGAGGAAGTAACTATAAATTTATTTACAAGTATGTACACTATTTACAAAAGGAGCAGGAAACAATTGCTAAACATCCAGCAATTAGGTAGCAAAACAGTACACTGTACTCTCAACAGTAACTCAGCACCACGTATCTAACGTGAACAGTAATTAAGCAATTACAAAAGCAAAACAACCATTCGCCAAAGCGAATGAAAACGAGTCACCAGATCAAATCTGAAAACAACTCACTGACTTGTGTTCAAGGCCAGCTATTTATACACAGAAAGAAATGTCCACACTATTCTAGAAAAATCCGGAGTATTCTGTTTCATTCATAACTTGAACAATCCATTCACAAACTTCTAGTGATAAGAAAAAAAAACACACGCGAAAATGTCTTCACGCTTATTAAAGTTAGGGCAAGTGTAAAAACTGCAAAGTGTTACAGGGCCGGTATACAAGTGATAAAAGTGATATCTTCAGATACTTTTGCAACATGACGTCAGATAAAGCCAAAACTAATGAAAATGATGCAAGGTAGGAAAAACAACAACTATTTACAAGATTTGTAACAATATGCACAAGTATCAAAAATATTTTTAACATTACAGGGCGGTTTTTTCTCAGTTCAATTGTGAAGCAACGGCTAGAGCAAATTCAAAACGATTTGGTATACAAAGTTAAATGATGTTGCTGATCACAAATATGCAATAAAAAAAGGGGGGGGGGGTTCATTGCAAATTTTAAAGTTGATGCCATCTTTCATATGAAGACGACCCCTTTACAACAATTTACCAATACACATTTGTATAGCACATTATTCCAGAAAAAATAACGTATTACGCGTTAGGGTGGAGCGAAAAAAATGAATTTTTGATTTTCGTAAACGGGTACCTTTCATTTACTGTGAATGAGGATAAGTATCAATTCTGTGTAATATTTCACTTTTGCGACGTAATCTTTAGTCTGCGCATTTGGCCTAAAGTTTTGAATATTTTGATTTTATTCAGATTTTTCAAATTTTTTTAAAAAATATTGCAAATGATAAAACTAGTGACGGGTGGTTATTAAATGGAAGAAAAAGTTTTGAAATATACGAGAAATTTTTTAAAACCATTTTAGATTATGATTTCAATCTGCGCATTAGGCCCAAAGTTCATCAAATTTTCAGAAATTTCCGATATTTTCAATATTGAGCAGAAACTTTATAATTCAATATTTCCTCTTAATATTTACTTAAAGTGCCTTCGAAACATTTACTTAATCAATTTGTTGTTTTTTTGAACTACTCAACTCTTTGCTTGCTCATTGAAATTACCACTTTGGGTGCCACCCGAGCTCCCCTTGCTTCCAACCAATGAGAGCACACATTTACATTTCTTAGACAAGTCAGGAACAATAAATTGTTTTTTTTTTGAGTAGGATATTGTTTGCATTGGTTTTGATGGATGCACTACAGAGACAGGAAAATACAAAGGTGTAATACGGAAACTGGAAGAAAAACTTGGTAGACCTCTGTAATCGGACATTTGCCAATTACATTTGAATGAACTTAATTTGCTGCATTTTTTGCAAAAGCTAGATGGACCTACCAGTGGACCAAAGTGATTTTTGGGCCTGTTGGACGAAGCTAAACAACATGTTATACTTTCAAATCAGTTCAATATGAGCCTATAGAATTTGTCATTGATCAGATTGATTTTTACAATAAAAATTATTTAAGTACTGAGCAACAGTAACTTCATGAGATGAGCAAGGTAGTTTTGACTGGAAAGATATCCAAAAAAATATGAAACAGAAGTCCAAGAAAGCTTTCCCAAGCCAGATGGTGACTACAGTTAACATAATCTTTAGACTATAATTTTTAAAAGAGTTCATAACGTTCGCGGTAAAAGTGTCCTTGCGCTTTTAGGATGAAGTGCAAACGGTACTAATTTAACTATGAATTTGTGTGAGATTATAAAGATTATCTATCCGGGAAAAAGCAGAAAATTGTATTCACATCTATTCAAAACAATGTATAATTTGCACCCAAGACATATGCTGTTATCGATATCTATATATAAATATACATAAATGGATGTATGTATGTTTGTTCCTTATACAAATTCATAGTTCTCGTCGGATTTTCAACAAACTTGGCACAGAGGTTCCTTGATGCATTAGAATTCCCATAGGCGGGGGTTTTGAAATTTAAAAAAAAATCCAAAAAGCTCAAAATTCAAATCTTTTGTCTCAAAATGGCCATTGTCTTTCAATTATGAATAGATAGAGTAAAAAAGATAAAACTTTAAGCATACAAATTGATAAAATGTAACACATTTAAATAGGAGTAGTTTCCAATAAAGATTACGATTAACAATGAATTATCAATTTAAGACTCAGCATTATTTCATTTTAGCATGAAATAAGTTTTTATACTCCCATGTGGATAGAATTCATTCAAATATTTTTAGAGCTATGTTGTATTAATAAGCACCCGGGCAACACCGGGAAATAATCTAGTTAGTTCATAAGAGAAAGCATATAAAAAAACTCGTATTATCAACGCTCAATCTAGAAAACAAATAAGCAAACAAGTGAGAACGCTTCAGATCCCAAAAATAGATAAAAATCTATTTTTATACATTACATACATAAATTAAAAGTCAGTATACATCGATATGATTTCTTGTCATGATGTGGAAATTACAAAGCCACCTTTTACGGGTAATTTAACACAATATTTACAAAGATTATGGAAGCTGAAAATTTAAATATAATTTCTGAATGCGCTCTTTTTAAACTGCCATTCAAGACTCAATCAGTTGAAAGAGCTATCAAATAGATCACAAGCTCTTCAAAATTGGTATATAATCACAGGAAAAGAAAAAGTTTAGTGAAAACCAGGATATCTGACACAAATATTTGATCAATTTATGACAAAAAGGAACAATTTAACTGTGAAAGACGTATCTAAGAAATGTAAATGCGTGCTCGCCTTGGTTGGAAGGAAGGGTTCACGTGTAGGACTAGAAGTGCGGTCACCTCCTCGTGGTGAGTCCTGGGTAGTTCCACAAGAGCTAGCGAAGAGTTGCTGGGTTCAAAGTAATAACAAAATGAATAAAAACAGGTTTGAAGACACTTCAAGCGAATATTGAGAGGAAATACTGAGTTAAAAAATGTTGAAAATATCAGAAATTTTGGGAAATTTGATGAACTTTGAGCGTAATGCACGAACTGAAATCATATTCTAAAATGGTTTTAAAAAATTCCTTGTCTGTTTCAAACCTTTTTCTTCTATTTAATAACCACTCGTCACTAGTTTTATCGTTTGCAATATTTTTTAAAAAAATTTAAAAAATCTAAAAAAAATCAAAAATTTCAAAACTTTAGGCCAATAGCCCGGGAGCTAACTGTTGGAAAACTGCAAATCGTGATAAGAAGATGCCACTTGGTGGGAATGTTGTTTAGGGCTATACATTGAAATTAAGACCCAGAGGCACTTTCAAAAACCGTTTTAATCCAAGATGGCGGCGTTTTTCAAAATGGCGGCCTATGCTACTGCTTTTGCAATTTAACTCACACAAAAGAGGTTTTTATATCAAATTATATGTTTTTCAGGCCAAGGATTTCATTTAGTATGTTGAAAAAAAGCTAAATGTTCATTTTGATGTTTATTTTTTTATTTATTTTTAAGAATTATATGGTTTACGAGAAGACTACATGTAGTATCCAAAATCTTTTAGAAAGGTAGTCAAATTGCGACCGAAAAAATAAACTGGGAAACCTGGTGCAGTGGTAACCTAACCATGCTCAAATTAGTCTCCTAAGAACTCCACACACATCTCCCAGCGGTGCTGCTATTGTTAGAAGCATTCCGAGAAGGCCCGTTTAGTCTGTGGAGTTAACGACAAAAACAGCCGAAATATTTCACTTCCGGATACCAGTGTGAAATTTGGTACAGAGCTTATGTACATATATAAGAACAAAAAACCGCCGGGAGACACTTGATCAGGGGTCATGAACTCCCGTGATGACGTCATCAAGATGGCCGCTTTTACATATAAATACGTTCATTTAATTGCTTAAAACTCCATCATAGACTGAAATATTGCTAAACTCAAATGTATCATTTGAAAGCTCTTTGAAAAATCTATTTGGAAAGATTTAATTTTTCCTTCTGAGGTCAAGGTCCCACCGGTAATGACGTCATCAAAATGGCCGCTTTTACAGGTAAATACGTTTGTTTAACTCGCCCTAAAACTCCATCATAGATTTAAATATTTCAAAATTCAAATATATCATCTGAAAGCGCTTTGAAAGATCTATTTAGAAAGATTTAATTTTTCTTTTTGAGGTCAAGGGCCCACCTGTGATGACGTCATCAAAATGGCCGCTTTTACAGGTAAATGCGCTCATGTAACTGTTTAAAACTCCATCATAGATTTAAATATTGCAAAACTGAAACATATCATCCGAAAGCGCTTTAAAAGAGCTATTTTATAGTGCTTGGTTTTATTTTCTAAGACAAATAGTTGAAAAGTTATAACAATTTTAAATTGAAAATGTATAACAAACGTATTTACCTGTAAAAGCGGCCATTTTGATGACGTCATCACAGGTGGGCCCTTGACCTTAGAAAGAAAAATTAAATCTTTCTAAATAGCTCTTTTAAAGAGCTTTCAGATGATATATTTGAGTTTTGCAATATTTGAATCTATGGTGGAGTTTTAGGGGGAGTTAAACAAACGTATTTACCTGTAAAAGCGGCCATTTTGATGACGTCATCACAGGTGGGCCTTTGACTTTAGAAAGAAAAATTAAATCTTTCTAAATAGCTCTTTTAAAGAGCTTTCAGATGATATAGTTGAGTTTTGAAATATTTAAATCTATGATGGAGTTTCAGGGGAGTTAAACGAACGTATTTACCTGTAAAAGCGGCCATTTTGATGACGTCATCACAGGTGGGCCCTTGACCTCAGAAAGAAAAATTAAATCTTTCTAAATAGATCTTTTAAAGCGCTTTCAGATGATATAGTTGAGTTTTGAAATATTTAAATCTATGATGGAGTTTTAGGGGGAGTTAAACAAACGTATTTACCTGTAAAAGCGGCCATTTTGATGACGTCATTACAGGTGGGACCTTGACCTCAGAAAGAAAAATTAAATCTTTCTAAATAGCTCTTTTAAAGAGCTTTCAGATGATATATTTGAGTTTTGAAATATTTCAATCTATGATGGAGTTTTAGGGGAGTTAAACAAACGTATTTACCTGTAAAAGCGGCCATTTTGATGACTCAATCACAGGTGGGCGCTTGACCTCAGAAAGAAAAATTAAATCTTTCTAAATAGCTCTTTTAAAGAGCTTTCAGATGATATATTTGAGTTTTGCAATATTTAAATCTATGGTGGAGTTTTAGGGGGAGTTAAACAAACGTATTTACCTGTAAAAGCGGCCATTTTGATGACGTCATCACAGGTGGGCCCTTGACCTTAGAAAGAAAAATTAAATCTTTCTAAATAGCTCTTTTAAAGAGCTTTCAGATGATATATTTGAATTTTTCAATATTTTAATCTATGACGGAGTTTTAGGGGAGTTAAACGAACGTATTTACCTGTAAAAGCGGCCATTTTGATGACGTCATCACAGGTGGGCCCTTGACCTTAGAAAGAAAAATTACATCTTTCTAAATAGCTCTTTTAAAGAGCTTTCAGATGATATATTTGAATTTTTCAATATTTTAATCTATGACGGAGTTTTAGGGGAGTTAAACGAACGTATTTACATGTAAGAGCGGCCATTTGATGACGTCATCACAGGTGGGCCCTTGACCTCAGAATGAAACATTAAACCTTTCCAAATAGATCTTTTAAAGAGCTTTCAGATGATATAGTTGAGTTTTGAAATATTTCAATCTATGATGGAGTTTTAGGGGGAGTTAAACAAACGTATTTACCTGTAAAAGCGGCCATTTTGATGACGTCATTAAAGGTGGGACCTTGACCTCAGAAAGAAAAATTAAATCTTTCCAAATAGCTCTTTCAAAGAGCTTTCAAATGATACATTTGAGTTTTGCAATATTTCAATCTATGATGGAGTTTTAAGCAATTAAACGAACGTAAAAGCGGCCATCTTGATGACGTCATCACGGGAGTTCATGACCCCTGATCAAGTGTCTCAAGGCGGTTTTTTGTTCTTATATATGTACATAAGCTCTGTACCAAATTTCACACTGGTATCCGGAAGTGAAATATTTCGGCTGTTTTTGTCGCTAACTCCACAGACTAAACGGGCCTTCTCGGAATGCTTCTAACAATAGCAGCACCGCTGGGAGATGTGTGTGGAGTTCTTAGGAGACTAATTTGAGCATGGTTAGGTTACCACCGCACCAGGTTTCCCAGTTTATTTTCTTCGGTCGCAATTTGGCTAACTTTCTAAAAGATTTTGGATACTACATGTAGTCTTCTCGTAAACAATATAATTCTTAAAAATAAATAAAAAAATAAACATCAAAATGAACATTTAGCTTTTTTTCAACATACTAAATGAAATCCTTGGCCTGAAAAACATATAATTTGATATAAAAACCTCTTTTGTGTGAGTTAAATTGCAAAAGCAGTAGCTAAGGCCGCCATTTTGAAAAACGCCGCCATTTTGGATTAAAACGGTTTTTGAAAATGCCTCTGGGTCTTAATTTCATTGTATAGCCATTAGCAACATTCCTACCAAGTGGCATCTTCTTATCACGATTTGCAGTATTTCATTGATTTTTGACAGTTAGCTCCCGGACTACAAATGCGCAGACTAAAGATTACGTCGCAAAAGTGAAATATTTTACAGAATTGTTACTTATCCTCATTCACAGTAAATGAAAGGTACCGGTTTGCGAAAATCAAAAATTCATTTTTTTCACTCCACCCTATTACGCGTGTCCCTAGCATTAATAGTCTTCGAATGCGGGCTAGTGTTTTGTTTTTTTTTTCTATGACTGTACCTATGAATGTGTTCGTGTTGAAAAAATTACCACTTTTTGCACTATTTTATCTCTTTCTCAAGGTTGTTGTCTTTCTTGTTAAATAAATAAACCTAAAGTATAGAGTATCGTTCTTACACAATAAATAAGTTTTATTTAAAATTTCATACACTGCAAAAAAGAAGCTGTTGTTTTTACAATATGCGACTGGTAGCAAAGGTTCCAGTTTCAAACTGTAAAAGCACAGCGATAAACTGTAAACTAGCTATTTTACATTTTATCACAGTGAAACTAACAATTTTACTGTTTATTACTGTAAAGTTAGCAATATTTCCATCAAATTAGTTGTTTTATACTGCAAAAACAACAGCATAATACTGGCAGCAGAGGTTCCAGTTTAAAATTGTAAAATGCTCAGTAATAAACTGAAACTAGCAATTTTACAGTTTATTACTGTTAACTAGTAATTTTACATTTTACTACTGTAAAATTAGCAATTTTACAGTTTATTACTGCGAAATTACCGTAAAATTACCTGTATTATACTGTAAGAACAACATCTATTTTTTACAGTGTACGCGTGCTTTGGTTTGGTTCGAGTAGTATACCGGCAGGAAGACAGCAAAGAAACGAAATTTTATTACTTAGCTCTTATTATTTACTGAAGAAGGAGATTCCTTGTAACTCAAAAACACGTGTACTCACAAGCAAATACCACACGATTCGTTACGGCATTTGACGACCCTAGCTTCACGCTTGTTATAGATTATCAGTTACGGTTGGATACATTAAGCAGCGCAATATAAACGCGAAGATTGTAAATTTGATCCTGCCATGGGATTTGTCGATTTTGAATGACTTATTTTCTCCGGTTATTTAGATAAAAATTTTCAAGAATATGCAAACTAAATTCATTGTAGGATTTTAGACAACGGTTACACTGTTTGAGTAAAACAATACACGAAAATGTTTATTTTATCACGGTAATTTAGCATTAGTTATATTTTTGATGTTTTTTTTTTTTTTTTTTTGGCTGTTTCCTTAATACAGCAAATGAATAACTATTCACTTTCTGCCTGTTTTTTGAAAAATTAGCATTAAAAAAATCGAATTTTTGTGTTACTGCTGTCAAGCGTGTAGCTAATTAAAATTTAATCTTTATATATAAAAATGAATGTATGTACCTATGTTTATATATCTTTTATAGACTCAAAAACTACCCGTCTGATTTCGCTAAAAATTTCACAATTTGTTTGTGTTCTCACTGGGCTCATCACGAGACCCATTAAAAAATATCTGACAGGTAGTTTTTTTTTTATTAAAATTTTGTTTTAAACTTCCACACAAAATCTCTATTTTTTAAAGGCTTGCCTCCATTCAAATTATAATTTAGTGCTTCATCTCAACTTCCTTTCGCTAGCTGATTTTGCGTTTGGTATTGTCTTAGCTTCTCATGGTTTTCTGAGGCTTCTCTCAATCCAAATAATTAAGAAATGTTTCTTTCGCGAGTATTCCACCCTTGAATATAATATACAATACTGTTGTTTTTATTTTTTCAAAAGCAGAAACGCAATTATTCAGAAAATCATCAAAAATAAATAACACATTTAAGTTTTATTTTACGTTGTCCTTCACGCCGATTTAACCTACCAAATTGTCACAAAAAATACCTTCTGGATTTCGCATGTTGTATTTTAACATGCGAACTTGATTTACACATTTTTTTTTTCGTTTTGCACCTCATAAAACCTGATGCAGAACCATAAAAGCTCTCCCATTTTTTTAAAATAATTACACATACAATAAAAATAGATGTTGTTTTTACAGAATAATACAGCTAATTTTATAGTAATTAAACCGTAAAAATTGTTAATTTTTCAAGAATAAACTGTACAATTGCTAATTTTACACTAATAAACTGTAAATTGTTAGTTTTACTGTAATGAGTTGTAACATTGCTAGTTTTACAGTTTATTACTGCATTTTGCATTTTTAACTGGAACCTCTGCTGCTAGTAATTTACTGTTATTTTTACAGTATAATACAGCTAATTCTGTGGTAATAAACTGTAAAATTGCTAGTTTTAGTTTATAAAACTGGTACTGTCGGCCCCGCTTAAACGAATACCGTCGGTTCCAAGAAATATTATTCGACTAAGCGGGGTATTTGTTTAAGCGGGTATCTTTAACATTACCTCTATGGCATGGGTTCCGGGATGTTTTATTCGTATAAGCGGGGTATTCGTTTATTCGTTACCCGATTAAGCGGGGACGACAGCACCCCAAAAATTGCTAGTTTTACAGTTTATTACTGTGCATTTTACAGTTTTAAACTGGAACCTCTGCTGCCAGTATTATACTCTAAAAACAACAGTTTATTTTTTGCAGTGTTTTACTATCATGGGGCAAAAATTCTACAATTTGTAATAGTGCTATGATTTTTTGAAATTGAAAATTTGCTTAAGTGTTCATTTTACCCTATACGCTCAAGAATAATATTTTTTTTTCTAAATCATGTTATTCCCAAGTGACAAAAAACTATAGGTACCGATGCTTTTATCCTATTCATCATAAAGAAGTAAAACTTTACGAATTACTTCCAGTACTTTTTCTTGGCAAAGCGTAACTTGATTGTCCCCGCTAATCTACTGAAAGCTTCACAACTTCATACATGCACATATACATTTCCTGCTATCCATCACCCTAGGCTGTCGCCCCGTATCTCACAATCTGCTATACCTGAGCTGTCTGTAGTCAATTCTCTAACAAGATTCCCGTCTGTGCGAAGAAAAGAAGCAATTCATCTGGAAGAACAAATGGATAGTTAAAAGTAGATCAAGCCGTACACAAAGACATTTTTATGGCGGTTGGCTTTTAATAAAGTGCGGTGAATAGCAGGCGTCTGTTTTACTATGATCTACACTACTGGATTTACTTCTGGACACTTTTCGATTTGTTTAAGACTTCAGCATTCACCATTGCATAATGCAATATAATATTTACTTATTTCACTTAAATCATTCATTTATAACTTCTCTGTACTTTGTTATACTTTAAAATAGGCGTATCACGTTAAAAAAATTTGCGTCGTCTCCATAACCGTACCAAAGAAAACAGCTTCACTCTTTTTTTATGCACTGCTGTTGATCAATTTCATTTATTTTTTGTTTGTCGAACTAGGCTTACGACGTAGTTTACCTGAATACAATATTTTAATATCATTTAAGAAGGAGACATATATGGTATTAAGAACGAGACAATAACTCAATTTTGATAAAAAGTCCAGAGACGACTTTTTGCTTAGAGCGGCAGTTTAGTTTTAACGGAAAAACCCCGCCAAAATAGAGAGCACGCGTAACTTCCTTCAGAATAATGCCCTACTCAGAAAAAAGAAAAGAAAAAAGAAAGAATCATAATTTGGACAAGCGCCTAACAACACAATCAATGCCTTAAACGTGGTTTAGAATAGAGTCAACGCATTGTTTAGATTTTATTTATGTTGCATTTAAGCCATTGTTTTCTCTCAGCGTAGTGACATATCTTCCATTCAAATATTTTTTGCATGTAAAATATATGACTGTGATACTTTTAAAGCTAAATTAAGCAAGCTTGACAAGGGAGCGAGCCATTAATAGACAATAAGTCATCAACAGTTCGAGACAGGTTGGAAATTTGAAATATATTTAGCGGGAAAGTTTCGGACGGTGCTATTTGAAGAACGAAAAAGAAAATAATAATAACAAGCAAATTAAATAGGTACATAAATAAACAAGATGCTTTGCTCGGCTAATATTAGATATTCGCTGGCTGTATTCCATAATTTAATGTTATCAGTGAATCAATTTTTCGCCCAAGAAAACTATAGTATGTTTAAGCTAATAAGATGGGTTTTTATACATCTGTTAGATCACGAATAGTCAATCTAGGTACTTCCAGGGAACGCTTCAGGCTTTAAGGGTTTCTTTCAGTTTTCTGTGGAAAAAAAAATAACTTTTTTTTTTGTCGCTAAAAGTTGCATTTTTTTTTTTTTTTTTTTTTTTTTTTTTTTGAGCTATTAGCAGGGATGCACCTACAAGCATATAGGCCGATAAACGATAAATCGGTGGGGTAGATTAAGGGTCAGAATAATGATTTTAAAAATATTATTTGCAGTGATTAATGATTTTTTTATAAACTACTAATTTCACCTTTGTTGCTTTTTCTTTCTTTCACAATTCCGATTTTAGAAATAGTTACTGATTATTATCTGATAGAAGATTCTTTTTTTTTTTCATTTTCCTATTGTTTTTAAAAATAATATTTCAAAATGTTATCTAATTTCTTGGAACCAATCTTCACATTATTGTTCTTAAAATTATATTAACACGTAATGTAGCAAATGAAAATCTATACTAATAATAAAGCTGAAGGTGGGTCTTTCTTTCTTTTATTCTTTCTTTCTGACTGTCTGTCTAAAAACGCTTCGTAGTGCATAACCCCATGCTACAAACTAATTTTGTGTCAAATTTCATGAAAATCGACAGAATGGTTTTGGTGCTACGCGCATTATCGAAATCCAAATGTTGATTAGGAAAAATTTGATATGTCTTCGTTTCAACTTCTAACCGTCTATTTTGAGTTGAAAATATTTCACGGCGCTCGCCGTTTTCATTTTCTCTCATCTCTCGTGCGTTATTTAAAGATAATTCAATGGCGAGAGAGCGCCATCTTTCGGTGAAAAATCAGCCGCATTTGAAAGAAATTCTATAACTACCAAACGTGAGTGAAATTCCGGAATGTTGCAATTTTTCCTTCCATTACAAGCTAAACCCTACATGCAGTAAAAATTTTAGGTTCGTGTGACTACTAGAAGTCAAAAATACTTTTGATTACATCATCTTAATTTTCACGAGTTTTGGCCCCTTATAACTCGTAAACTATTCAAGTAAATAAAATTTAATTTGAAAGGATAACTCCCTAGCGCAGGTTCTCTTAGCCCCTAAAAACGTAGGTTTCTGGCTTTATCCACAACAAAGTTACAGGGCGTCGAAAATGGCCTGAGTTGTTTTCTGTAAAGATAGTACTGCCGTGCGTTTGTTTGATGATCGACTTGGCGTGCTTTTGCTCGAGTTAGCGGTCGCACGGCCGTGCACCCAGATTGTTCTAATTTTCTTTTTTGTCTTATTTGTATATCATAGTTTTAAGGAATTATAGTTGAATTATAACTAAAATTGAGCATTCATTCTGCGCTATCAATTTATTACCAAATGACATTTTAGTTTTATACCACGGGCAAAGCCGTGTGGGTACCGCTAGTCAAAAGAAAATATCGGGAGGCGGTTGTGAGTTCTCCAAATTAAGAGTGCTTTCAATTTTAATGTATTTTTCAATTATTAGTGACCTTTTTTGCCAAACATTAATCTTCTCATTATTTCAAAAACAATTAAACGTCATTACGCCATTGATGATTAATATCGGAGCAATGTGCAAAAGCGAAAAAAGCTTTGAAACTTTGTAAATCTTTGATAACAAAAAAAAAAGCAATATAAAATGCACTGCTGTAAATTTCGCCACCAAATTTGGTACATATTTTAAAATTTCAGCTAAAACTAGTTAAAATTTTATGTGAATCGGTCAATATTTTCAAGGTTTCTTATTAAACAACCTTCGCCGATCGATTATGGAGTAGCAATTTTTACTTTTATTTTATTCATTCTTTTAAGAGGACTTTTCGCTGCAAAAAAGAAGAAAAAGTTGTAGTGAAAAATAACTTTATACGGGGTTTTTTATATTGTATGGGACAAAAGGAAGAGCGCAGTGTGACTGCCGTAATATCTTAATTTAGCCAAAGCAAATTTATTCTGCAACTATAATTATACAAGTTTTATTTGGCAACAGGGAAAATTCATCGAATGACGAACTCGCCGCTAGAGGTGCTGTTAAACAAAATGTCGTCTATGCAAAGGTAAGCGTACTGCGTTTTTGAATGTGTGTAACAAATTACTGTGTAGACATTTGTCAGGTCACCGGAGGGACACATACCGTCGAGCCCGCCAAATGGAATAGACAATTTGACAGCAAATATTCTTCTAATGATCGAGATATTTAATTATCCGGGGTTAAAATGACTAAGAACACAGGTTTGGTACATTGAAAATGTATATTACAATAAGCGGGATATTCTTTTAACCGATATTCCAATAAGTGGGTTCTCTTGTATTGAAACTTGAGAGACATATATAGAAACTTGAATAAATGTAGATTTGAGGTAAAGTTGAATTTTCTAAGAATATTAATTACAACGTTCACAATCGTGTTTTCTTTTTGTCCTATTGAATATGAAACACCTTGTAGGCTTATTTCTTTCTCACTTATCGTTGAATGACATACTTAAAATTAATCCTTTTATTTTATTTATTGATTTATACATCTCTATATACATAAATGGATGTATGTTTGTATGTATATTCCTCATACAAATCCAGTTTTCGTCGGATTTTCATCAACCTTGACACAGAGGTTCCTTGATGCACGAGAATTCACATAGGCGGGGTTTTGAAATTTTTCCAAAATCCGCAAAGCTCAAAAGTCAAATGTATTGTCTCAAAATGGCCGTTTTCTTTCAATTTTGAATATATCGAGTAATACAGATAAGCCTTTAAGCATGCAAATTGATAAAATTTAACACATTCGAATATGAGTATTTTCCAACAAAGATTACGATTAACAATGAATTATCAATTTAAGACTCATCTATTTCATTTTAGCATGAAATAAGTTAAAAGCAATTATAATTAGCTATGTTGTATTAATAAGCACCCGTACAACTTCACGTAATAAAATAGTTTACTAGAAAAATTATTATTATTATTACTATTATTATATTTACTTGTTTATATTTACTTTTCCTATACAGCAGTCCATGTTGCAAAATATTCGAAACTTTGTTGACAGCAATACCAGTAAAGTTTTGCAACCTAGGTTCCGTGAGTAAACATCACGTCAAAAATTCGGCGAGTAAGAGTCGTTGCCAAAAAAGAAAGATATATTTTTATTTCTAGAACCTTTTGCGTCTTATCTGCCGGGGTATTTATTTCCCCCCTTAATTACGGAGCAATTTACTTCAAATTAAAATGCTCATTCCATCACATAATGTTGTGAAAAAGCCAAGATCTTTCTCGCTGAAGGTCATTTATGATTAAGATTTCTGTCTTTTGACAGACACGAGGGGTTTTAAAAAAGTTAAGGCAGTTTAATGATGTTTATAACTACTTTTTCCGTTTTTTTTTTTCTCAGTTTCTTTAAAATTTATACAAATACAGCGGGCTTTTACACGGATTTTTTTTGCATCAGGTATTATTTTGACAATACAGAGGAATAAAAACGAACACTTAAAATAAAACCAGAATTATGCTCGGTTACTTTAAAATAGGCGTATCAAGTTTAGAAATTTTGCGTCGTCTCTATAGAAACCGTGTGAAAGAAAACAGCTCCATTCTTTTTTTATGCACTGCTGTCGGGGCATTTCATTTATTTTATGTTTATCGAATTACGCTAACGCTTTTATTTATTATCCTTATGTCTCATTATTTCTCAAAGTCTTCTAACAAATATGGTCATATATTAATAAAGCAAAAATGTCTTCGAAAAAGTTGTGCGTTGATTTTTCAATAGAATAATATTTTACGCATAAAGCAATTTTAACCATTTGCATTTAACCATTTTTGCAAAACTAAGTGGGGAAAATGTCCATAGCGCTGTAACTATGACAACCATCCTGGGAAAAGCTGGAGAAATTAATTTTAAAGAGCGGGAAATTATTTTTACTTTGAGACGCCAGCTCTCATTACATAGGCTATAGTTGACACTGCAATACTGCCGTGGGAAGGCAAAGGAAGGTAAAGGTAAAGCCAGCAACTTTTTAATTTTTATTTTTTTATTTTAGCATTTTTCGACATTTATTGTACTTTAGCTTTATTGTAAAAGCTTGCTTATTTGTTTTTCACTGAAAGTAATGCACAGAAGTAAAAAAAAATATAAAAAAAAAGAAATAATAAAAAGGTGAGATTCCAGTATTTCCCTACTGCTATTATGGGACAGAAAACACGTTTCTTCAAATATCTCAAAAACTCATTTCTACAAATACTGCATTTTATACCTTAACGTGACAAAGTAGCAATTAAAGTTTAAACAAAATAACAATTAAAAAAAACTAAATCTATACATATAAAAATGGTTGTATGTACTTATTTGTATATATGTATGTTTGTTCCTTATACAAAACCAGTTTTCATTGGATGTTTATCAAACTCGGCACAGAGGTTTCTTGATGCACTTGAACTCACTTAGGTGGGGTTTTAAATTAAAAAAAATTCAAAAAGCTCAAAATTCAAATTTTGTGTCTCAAAATGACCATTTTCTTTCAATTTTGAAAAGATAGAATAATAGAGATAAGCCTTTAAGCATACAAATCGATAAAATTTAGCAGATTAAAATATGAGTATTTTCCAACAAAGATTACGATGAACAATCTACTTATATTAAAAACTGAGTATCTTTCTAACTATCTTTCTTTCTATGTCACGCTTCTTTCTCCTGAACGCCAATGAACTGAAAGTCGAACCAGGTACCGATAGATAGGTAATTTTTCAGGCTTCATTAGTTTCAATCTCTATAATTATACAATTTTAATTAGCGAAGATATCAATTAATAAGTAGTCAAGTTTAAAGCGATTAAGCCTAATGAATGATTAAACATGAAATCCATTCTTGCAAACCGTCGTTGCTATGAAACAGTGATAACAATGATAATGAGAATTTTGAATGAAGGCTTAACTAAATCAAACACGAAACTCATAAGCGGGCCACTTACGTAGAATTTTTATCGCTAGCTACTTGTAATATTTTGAAACATTCCTTTGTTGAAAAGCCATCTACTTATATTAAAAACTGAGTGTCTATGTCTACTTTTTTTCTTTGAGCGAGCTGAACTTACTGAAACTCTCCTCACCATCTTGAAAGCGCGAAGCATCTCAATAATTCGAATGATTTTTTATGTAGGAAAAAAGTAAAGGCGTGAAGCGCCTATTAGCGAGCCGCCTTGGCGGGGAGTACTTTCTTGAAATTTTTCTCACTACTTTCAAGGCACGAAGTGCCCGTGCAACGCCGGGCCACGTGCGTGGTATGTCTTGAAATCGAATGAACATTAAATTATATCAAATAATATAACTTCAGAATGAGGTAAAAGTTAGAGAGGGGAGACGTTATGCATCAACATGCCGCAGGAAGGTAATCTAGCTGCCCTGGCAGCTAGTGAGTTATTAATTTAAGACTCACCTATTTCATTTTAGCATGAAATTAGTTAAAAGCAATTATAATTCATGCTCTAATTACCTTGAAACATTGGCACGAATACTGTATGATGCAGAAAAATTATAGGTTCCAACACATATTTAATTCCAATTTTTGCCAGCATTTTTTGGTCCTCCTATTAGAGGAATTATGCAAAAGACATATTGGTGCAATTTTTATTTGCGCATGTGAAAAGAATTCATTCAAATAATTTTTTAGATCTATGTTGCATTGATAAGCACCCGGGCAACGCCGGGTAATAAGCTAGTAATAAAATATATGTAATAAGAGGAACACAAAAACCAAATGATCCGCTAATAATAAGCTAGAAGAAAACCATTACACACCTTAGCATCATGTTATAATTTTGTAATGTTTCTGCAATTTATACTTTCTCTTATTAATTAATTTTTTTATAAGTGGTCCATAAGTATCTACTAGTGATTTTACCTTACGCATTTGAAGCAAACTATTTTTCACGATAAAAACTAGTTTAAGCGTAATTTCTTCAGACAGGACTTGCACAGAATGTTACACTTGAGTGTAGTTCACTATAAAAAAAAACTGATGTTACAGTGTTATACAGCTAATTTACAGTGATAAACTAAAATTGCTAATTTTACACTAATAAACTGTAAAATTGCTAATTTTACACTAATAAACTGTAAAATTGCTAATTTTATACTAATAAACTGTAAAACTACTGGTTTACAGTAGTAAACAGCAAACTTGCTAGTTTTGCAGTTTAATACTGTGTATTTTGCAGTTTTAAACTGGAACCTCTGTTGCCAGTATTATGCTGTTGTTTTTACAGTTTGATTCAGCTAATTTCGCGGTAATAAACTGTAAAATAGAGATAATAAACTGTAAATTACTGCTTTGCTGTTTTAAACTGGAAAATTTGTTAATTTTACAGTTTATTACTGTGAATTTTACAGTTTATTACTGTGAATTTTACAGTTTTAAACTGGAACTACTGCTGCCAGTATTATACTGTTAAAAAAATTTTTTTTGCAGTGTACTGATGATTATACCTTACGCATTTGAAGCAAACTATTTTTCATAATAAGAACTAGGTTAACGTTACTTTTTCTGAGAGGACTAGCACAGAATGTTACACTTGTGTGTAGTTTATAAAACAATATTTCATGGCACAAAAATATTACGTTGCTGCTTTTTATCTTGAAAGTGATTATATTATTACAGCTTGCTACTAAATTAGAAAATTAAACGCAAATACAGCTAAAATTAACATAAAACTTGCATGGCCATTTTTTTTTGTGAGTTTACTTTTAAATAAAAAACATTTTTTTTAAACTAAAATCATGGCCAACTTTATAATTTTTGTTTTGTTAGTTTACTTTTAAATGAGAAAAGTTTATTTTTAAAATTAAAAGCATCTTTATTGCAAATTGTGTGATACTTTTGCGTAAATAAAAATTATGATACTGTTTTCCAATTTTGAGCAATAAACTTCATATAGAATATGAAAAACTAGAAAACCTAGAGTTTGAATAAAGTTTAAAAACTTTCGATTGAAATAAAAGAAAGAGAGAGACAGAAAGAATTTACTATTTTGTGTAATTTTAAAAATAGATTTTTAAGAATTATCTTTAATGGAAGTAGAGAAAAATTCATATTTAGCGTTTAACTCTAATCTTTTGTTCCAAAGCAGATCAGAATACAGGATATAAATTTAAAAAACAAATTCAGAACAATAAATAGTAATGCATTTATTTACAATCTTACTACACGAAAATAAATGAGCTGTTCGTTTTAGAGTACATTACTGAAAACAGAGATTGCTGTTTAAACAGTAATATGCGCAGTAATAAACTGTAAAATCAGCAATTTTGCAGTTTATTACCATAAAATAAACTGTATAATACTGTAAATGCAACAGTATAACGCTGGCTGCAGAAGCTACAGTTTAAAACTTTAAAACGCGCAGTAATAAACTGTAAAATTAGCAAGTTTACAGTATAGTACCATAAAACTAGCTGTATTGCACTGTACATACAACGAAACAATGCTGGCTGCAGAGGTTCCAGTTTAAAACTGTAAAATGCACAGTAATGAGCTGTAAAAATCGAAATTTCACACTTTATTACTGTACAATTAGCAGTTTTAGCTTTTTGCTGTAAAACTAGCAATTTTACGCAGTTTATTACTATAAAATTAGCAGTATTATTCTGTAAAAACAGCACTTTATTTTTGCAGTGTATGATTCAGAAAAATAGGCACGGTTAGCTTTAAAAGAACTTAATTTCATGATTTCATATCTGAAGGTCAAGGTCTTTTCTGCTATTTAATGCCATGTCTTCACTACAAGCTATAAGGGTTTATCTTTCTCAAAATAAAGTTTCATTTTTTCATTGTGTTAGTTTCAGCTACGCCTATTATAACTGAAAAAGAATCTTTGCTCGTGAGTTACTTGTCGTTTAATACTCGTAAAGATTGCATTCATTGGAAGAGAAAAAAAATCGAAAACACGTGAGACAAGGTCAGAAGACCTTTTTAAGGGATCACAACGGAGTTTTATGCCTTTAGCTTTTGTTGAAACATCTTTTTCGGTGCTGCAACATGTCACCAAACTTTTGATATTGTGCTGGAGACATGTTGTTTCGCAGTATGCGTGAATAGCTAACAGGATTTAATAATATAACGAGTATAAATTGCTGTTATTTGAATGTAAAAATACGTGTCAAGCTTTCATATGGCTTATTGTATGGCAGTATATGGTAAAAAGTGCAAAATGTAACACGACTTTATAAATATATAACAACGAACTGCTTATGTCATGCTGAGGTTGTTATTAAGATAATAAATCAGGGAATAATGTAAAATTGGCACATTTAGAGATTTATTTTTTGAATTCAAAAAGTTTAATAATACAAATGCGGGTCATATTTTACCATATTTTGCCCCTCCAAAACCTTCAATTTTTTCTTTCGGGTAACTTCAAGTACAAAATTCGTTAATTGTACTTCACTGTGTTTTTGTATAAAAATAAATCGAAAAGAACAGCTTGCAAAATGTCTTGACTTCCCTGTAAAACACAGATGTATTCGTCTACGTATTGCAAGTAAGCTCTTAGCTTTAAACAGTTCTAAATTTCTTTATACTGCTAAATATAGTTGCATATAACCTGAGCTGACACTTCAGTACATTTCTTTTTTTGGATTTATTTATCCCTTTTTCTGAACTCTTTTTAAATTTTATTTAAATTTGTATAATATATGTATTTATTTACATAAATATATGTGCATATTCGTTAGGAAACAATGACAACTACAAAACATTCCTGACTGCACAGGTTTAGAGTTTAAGAACTCTCTTTTCATTAAAAAAGACGTGAGCTTGATAAAGGAAAATCAGGAAATACTCTTTCTTCTGTCAGCACATTTTTTTTAGAATTAAAAAAAAGAGGGTTTCTGTAAACTCAAAACACAAAAAGTAATTATTTGCATTTTTCTTAGTACGCTATTTTTATTTAATTTACTTTTGCACGTACTATTAAGTAAGTTATCACGCAAAAAAAAACATAAATACTTATGGGCTAAATAGTGAAAGATAATTATGATGACGACATTAAAATGGCCAAAATTTGCTTGTAGCTGGAGACATGTTATGGGGATTACAGGCAGTTATACGATGTATTTTGCTACATAACTTCACTTTCGTTGCATTGAAAAATGGGATAACTTCAATATTTTTCACATTTTAATGATGCATTATCATTGTTTTACTTTAAAGCTTGTTTCATGTCATGTTTTGAAATTATTTTCTTTTCTGTTCTGAAGAAAAATTTCGAGCAAATATTACCCTATTAAAAATGCCCGGAAAATAATGAGAAACTAATTTGCCTAAATTATGTCAGTAACATATTTAGCAAATAGGCGGAAAAGTTTTCTCCTAAAAGTCAGTCACTTTAAAAGAAATTAACCTGGAAGTATTCTAAAGATTTCAAACCTTTTAAATAGAGGCCAGTCATTTTTCTATAGTAAATCAAGACCATTCAGAGAAAACTTAGACAAGTTTTTAATAATAACTTGTAACCTTGCTAATTTAGCCAAAGCTATGAAATAATTGCTGGAAAATGCCCAAAGCTTATTTGCCAACGACTCTGCAGAAACTAGAATATGTGAATATTGCAATTTGCCCTCTTTTCGGCCAGTCAAGCAGGACGGACCACAAATCACGTAATAAAAACGCAGATTATATTTTGACATAAATATCTAAAAATATTTTGTTCTCCTTTTTTTTTTTTCTCGGCGAAATTTGAATAAATTTGATTAAAAAATTTGAGGGTTCTGACAAATCAGCAGTGTAACCATTCCGGATTGTGCCAATAAGAACTTCCTAGGCGGAAAAAAAAGAAATCAGTTACCGTACTACAGCAGTCGGCAACCCAAATTGATTGAAAATCTACTTTCCACATTTGGAATGGACATAAGATCGACTCAGGGGAAGGGGGGGGGGGACATGGGCATTAGGGTATGTCATAAAATTAAAAGTTTTTTTTTTTTTTCGACTTGGTACACGCACTTTCCTATGGATTCACTCATTTTGAGTTGATTGGTACAAAAAAAAACTGGTGGGGGGGGGACGACATAGGCATGCAAAGGTGAGACTGCACTAATTTAAAATTGAAAATATAACTTTGTTAAACCACTTCAAAATGTTTTCAGATACAGTTATATTACTTGTTTTAAAATTGAGGATACAGTGGGTACTAAAAGTTCTAGCAACTTATGAAGTTTGGTAACTTCTTTAAAAAACTTTTGATTTAGACGTACAACCTACTGTTGTTCTAGAAATTAATGTTTATGAAACCTACTCAGACAGAAAGCAAAGTTGAAAATCTTACCGCGATCGACTCAAAATGGGCTCGAGATCGATTGGTTGATGTCGATCGACGTAGAGCTCCTTTAGAAGACTGGCTGACTTATCCGACATTTTGGTTCCAAGACATTCTTGGATCAAGCCTTGTTGCAGGTATTTGAAACACTTATATTATACCTGGTTGCTCTGGCGTAAAATAACTTATGATTAGTTGGATAAAGCGATTTATATTAGGTAAATTTAAAAAGATAACTTATTTCTCGAATTTGAAAACAGTTTATTGGGAAATGTTTCATGAAATTGGGTCTTTTTCATATTGCACTTGTTTTAAGCCTGAGTTTATGAAGTGTTTCTGTCATATAGACAAAAATAGCCAAATATCATCAATGCATCTGCGATTTAAGCTTAGCTTCCACTTTTCTTCAATGCGACTTGAGTACAGATACCAGTGGTTCCACGCCCACCGTTTTGGAACCAAAATGTCGGATGAGTCAGCTCCCCTCTTATAGAAGCCTTAGATCGACGGCTTGCGTGCCGCTGCCCTACTGTAACGAGCGGATAAAACAAATTTTGAACCACCAGTTTTCTACCAAATTTATATATATCTTTATAAAACAAGTTAATCTGAAAGGTGTATTTCACGAATAGTTATGGTCTTCATGAAACACAGTTCCTTAAACTAATCAGGAACTGTAACAGCAGTGTGTAGTGAATGTAGTTATTTCGAAGTAATCTTATCCCAATTGCTCTGATATCAGTCAAAAGACTATTGTTATGTGCAAATGTTTGGCCGTGCACAAGCATTTATTATAATACATTTTTCAAAGATATTTAACAAAGAGCTTTTACGTAATTTTACATTCTTTATCTAACCTTCTCTTCTAAGGTATTAAGGCTCCTATAAGAGGGGAGCTGACTCATCCGACATTTTGGTTCCAAAACGGTGGGCGTGAAACCACTGGTATCTGTACTCAAGTCGCATTGAAGAAAAGTGGAAGCTAAGCTTAAATTGTAGCTGCATAGATGATATTTGGCTATTTTTGTCTATATGACAAAAACATTTCATAAACTCAGGCTTAAAACAAGTGCAATATGAAAATAGACCCAATTTCATGAAACATTTCCCAATAAACTGTTTTTAAATTCGAGAAATAAGATTTTTTTTTAAATTTACCTAATATGGTACTTTATCCAACTAATCATATAATAAGTTATTTTTCGCGAGAGCAACCAGGTATAATATTAATGTGTTTCAAATACCTGTAACAAGGCTGGATCCAAGAATATCTTGGAACCAAAATGTCGGACAAGTCAGCCTGTCCTCTGAAGGAGCTCTATAAGGTATAAAAGAGACGATTTTAAATATACAAATAATTTTACACGTTTCTTTTTCAACACAGAGCAACATTCCAAGTATGGATCTCACTTGTTGAAGGAAAAAAAAAGTCACTCCAGGAGTGCCGACAGAAGTGAAAACTTACAATTACGTGTACATTTGAACCGTCAGTGTTTTTTCCCCCACTTCAAAAAATGCCTACATGCATATGTATCTACAGTTCATTTACAAGATGTAAACAATGAATTGCGCAATTTGGCTTTGTCAATTACGTGTTTAGCTTGAACAACAATAAATTGGCGCCAAAAAGATGACGAATGCGAGCAGTATTGTTTCATTTTTTCTCCCTTCCACAGGAAATCCTTAAAAAGTATCATAATAACAAACCTTCTGACAATTTGTTTTGTACTTGCAGTCTAATAAATTCGTGAATAGACTTTATGTACAGTCATAGAAAAAAAAACGAAACACTCTGAATTATTCGGCTGCTATACTTGCCAAGAACAAAAGAAAGGTGTCTTCTGACATGGATTAAAGTCTTCTTTAAAAATATGTGAGTAAAATTTTGATAAGAGGCTATATACAAAGTGAAATGAACTCAAAGTCTGAATTTTCAAATGGGAACCCCTACATTTGGTTACATAATTAGGTGCGGAGGGCCAAAAGTAAGCTGGGTACCAAGCGGCATCACTTTAAGACCAGTAGAACAAAAGTTATGACCGACCAAAGATTTAGGGACCACCACCACATTTAAAAGGCTACTTTGAAGGTCGAAATTTACAAAGAATAGACAAATCATGTTTTTCGATTAAATTACCTAAAGCTACTCGCAATAATACGTTTGCTTTTCGTAATTAATTAAAAATTCTCGGGTTTTGTTAAAGTT
The DNA here is from genome assembly GCA_038373865.1 of Uloborus plumipes. Classification (NCBI taxonomy): domain Eukaryota; kingdom Metazoa; phylum Arthropoda; class Arachnida; order Araneae; family Uloboridae; genus Uloborus; species Uloborus plumipes. The sequence continues at coordinate 91,793 of JAXGGA010003845.1, forward strand.
ATAATATTTTTTTGAAATTTGGAAGAGAAAACCCTACTGTGTAAAGTTCAAGGAAAAAACGCAACATTCTATCTTTTTGATTAAACAAAGATGGATGCATACTTTTAGCTACGCACTAACCGTTGCAGCACACACCTTTTGGAGAGAGGTTACAACTTAAAAGTAACCTCTTGTATTTATATAAACTACTGTATTAGGATTGGCAATAATGTTAAAACCGTGACTCAGAATTTAAAAAAAAAAAGTCTAATCTTCACAAATTATTCCAAATAACCTTCCGAGGCACTACAGTTTTCCATGAAAATCAAGTGTCCACGTAAAAAGTTTTCTGAATTGCTACATGTTGCATGAATGCAGACTTCTGACTAATGGACAAAAAATATGATTGTCTACCAGTTTTAAAATATACTCAGCAGTGTTATTAGCGTTTCGCTTTCAACATATTATGACTGTTGAAAACTAAATACTATATAAAAACGCTGAGCATGTTCTGCAACTGATGGATAAGCATATTCTTCTTTCTTTGCATAGAAATTCCCTGCTATTGTTTCAGTTTGCACAGTTGTATATGGTCCCCAAAAATGGTTCTTTTAGCATATCTCAAAAACTACTGGATATTTTGAGCTCCCATTTTGGATTCTCCTTTGAAACCCCTTCTAGATTTTTTCTCCTTCAAAATATTATATGGTTCCAGATCATCATTTTTTCAAATATTACTTTCATAATTCATAAAAAAATCAAAATTTTCTCTGAGAGGAAGTCAATGACGTTTTTATTGTTGGGTTGGTTCATACTTTGATATAAAAAAACAAACGTTGCCTTACCTATCGTAGTTTAGGTATTACATGCCCAAGTATAAAAAAAACTTTTAACATTACGGAACGGTTTTTTCTCAGTTCAATTGTGAAGCAACGGTAGGAGCAAATTTAAAACGGTTTGGTATACAAAGTTAAATGATGTTGCTGATTACAAATATGCGATAAAAAAGGGGGGTTTTCATAGAAAATTTAAAAGTTGATGCCAATTTTTATATGAAGAGGACCCCTTAACAACACTTTACTAACAGAAATTTGTAGAGCACATTATTCCTGAAAAAATAACATATTACAATTGTCTCTAGTGTTAATAGTCTTCGAATACGAGCGAGTGCTTCGTTTTTTTTTTCTATGACTGTACAGTCATAGAAAGAAAGACAAAAAAAAAAAACGAAACACTGGCTGGTATTCGAAGACAACACTACATATGTGTAAGATGTTTTTTTTTTTCAGCAAAAATGTGCTCTACAATTTTCTGGTAATAAATTGTGACAATGGAGTCGTCTTCATATTAAATAGGCATCAACTTTACAATTTTCTATGAAAACCCTCCTTTTTTTCACATTTTGGGATCGGCATCAATATTTAACTTCGTATTCCAATTCGCTTAAAATTTGCTCCAGCCGTTGTTTTACAATTCACTGAGAAAAAAGTATCCCGTAATGCTAAAAAGATTTTTGATACTTGTCCGTATAACACCTACAAATCCTAGTTTTTTTTAACTCAAAGTATGAACCAACCCAAAAATAAATTGTCCTTTACTTTTTCTCAGATGAAAATTTAATTTTATTATGAATTTTGAAATTAATATACGAAAAAATGATGATGTGGAATCATAATATTATATTTTGATGGATAAACAATCTAGAAGAGATTATAAAAGAGCATCTAAAACGGGAAGTCAAAATATCCAGTAGTTTTACAGATATGATAAAAGTTGTAAAGTAGTCTAGTAGTTTTAAAGATATGCTCCATTTGTCATCCTTTTGAGGTACCATATACAACTGGGAAAACTAAAACGATGTAAGAAAATTTTTATGTAAAAAACGAGAATATGTTTATCTACCAGTTTTAGAGAAAACTCAGCATGTTTATTAAGTATTTCGTTTTCAACAGCAGCTGTACATTGAAAGTGAAATGCTAATTTTAACGCTGAGTACGTTGTGAAACTGGTAGACAATTATAATTTTCGCAATAGTGAAAATTCAACTGTTATGCTAAAATTATGATTGGTTTTTCTTGGTTCGTGTATGAACATCATTGATGTTTTATTTACTTTCTAGCAATGGTGTTTTTTTAATCGATGTCGCAGCTCAATTACCTGCAACATTTTCTTCTTATTTCATATGATTTGATATCATTGGCCATCAGCTTTTTTTGGTAAAGAGCTAGCAACGTCGGAAAAACAGCCATTTGAAGACATCTGGCTCTTCAATATATCTTTCCCTGTACTATTCTGAGCAGCATGCTGGGTGTCTAGCAACCAAGAGTGGTTGGGCAGTGGTAACCCGATCGGTAAGTAGAGCTCCTTCAGAGGACAGGCTGACTTGTCCGACATTTTGGTTCCAAGACATTGTTGGATACAGCCTTGTCACAGGTATTTGTAAAAAATTAATATTATACCTGGTTGCTCTGGCGTAAAATAACTTATGATTAGTTGGATAAAGCACCATATTAAATAAATTTAAAAAGTTAACTTATTCCTCGAATTTAAAAACAGTTTATTGGGAAATGTTTCATGAAACTGGGTCTATTTTCGTATTGCACTTGTTTTAAGCCTGAGTTTATGAAATGTTTTTGTCATATAGGCAAAAATAGTCAAATATCATCTATGCAGCTACAATTCAAGCTTAGCTTCCACTTTTCTTCAATGCGACTTGAGTACAGATACCAGTGGTACCCCGCCCACCGTATTGGAACCAAAATGTCGGATGAGTCAGCTCCCCTCTTATAGGAGCCTTAGGAAGGCGTCGAACTCGTGTCCGGAGGGACCCGGGTTTGATCCCAGCCGATCAAAGATCCACCGTCTTGATTAATGGTGGCTGGGGACGTTAAAAATGTCGTGGTCACAAAGTCCTCCACGTAAAACGATACCTCTGGGGGGTGCTGGGCCAAGGGATTGCTCTTCCCTTAATCTGGTTCAAAAATAAGAACAGAGTGCTCTTCAGGGTCCTATCCCGGCTAAACCGCGAGTTGTGGTAGGTACGGGGGACCCTGGAGTATGTGAACGAGAGTGGTTGCGTTTTTTACTGCTCATCACAATCGTACTGGAAAACATAGCGATTTTTAAGTCATTTTTGAGCAATTTCGAGTCAAATCAATTATGAAAAACCAAGTTATTTGACCTAACCATTAACACCGCTTTTAACAAAAATTGGTGTGAAACACGCATATGACAAGATAAGTCATCCTGCCAAGTTTTAGATGTTTGCTTCAAAAATTGCACAAAATACAGTGCTGAAACGAAAAAAAAAATTTTATTTTTCATGCAACTTCTTTTCCAATTATAGTATATTTATAAAAAAAATATCGAGTTTTTCATTGATATCTTACATGACATACTTATGAACGACAGGTTTAAGTTTATAATTGCCCCAAAATGGTTTAAAAATCAGTATTTTTAACAGCAAAAATGTGATGCACAGTAAAAAACACAACCACTCTCAGCCGCCAGGCAGCGTACATTCTGCTTAGCAAATCGTAGGGAAAGATATATTAAAGAGCCAGACGTCTTAAAATTGTCACTCGAAAACGTTGCTAGCTCTTAAACTATTTATCATTAAAAATGCTTCTCAGTGCAGTAGAACTATGAAGTTGCTCAAGACATTTCTTGATAATTTTAGTAATCCTTATAGTTCATTCATTTGTTTCATTGCGACTTGCAAACTGTGAATTTTCATAAACTAGCAATAAAAGCTTAAAACATTCAATTTTCTGCGATTCATAAACATACTCCAATGCATTTAAATTTTATTTTGCTTAGTGGAACAAAGGCAGTAATATGGAACTATATATTTTTAACTTTTATTTTTCCATTTAATTTTGGACCGTCTTAGTATGTTAGTATATATATATATATATACATATATATACTTAGTTCAAGATATAAATTTATTATTGCCTTGTATAAACATGCGGCAAATGATCACACATAAATTTCCTTGGAAGCAAACCAAACCAACGATATCCGCTTTTCCTTTCAATAACTCTTAATTAAATTTCGCCTCGGGAGTCAATAGATTTTCATTTTTAAAAAACCTTGAAACCAGCAGGGAAATTTCCTGAATATGTTCTTCTGAAATTCTTGAGCATCGATAATTGCTTGTCCGGCGAACTCTTTGTTTGACATTCCATTGGTTCTGTGGTTGTATTTACGAAAATAAGAGTGGTATTGAAGTAGTTTTTGAAGGAAATGTTATTTTTGAAGCACTCTATTGTCTGGATTAATGAAATCTTTTGTTGAAATGAATAACGCTTTTCTTTCTTTCACTTAATATTATTTTCGGATAAAGAAAATTAAGAAAAAAAATTAGCTAGTTAAAATAGCAGTCTCTCGGAGGGAGAAAATACTTATCACAACAGCTTTAAAACGGCTGTCAGAAACAAAAATGAGTAGTGGTGACTGTTAGTAAAGTTAACAAGTAATTTCAAGGCTGAATTTAGCTAACTTATACATCTAGGTGATGGACTTCTGAATATCAACAAATAAATAATCTAGGTTTTTGAGAATCTCCTCTTTTTCAAATGTCACTAAAATAGCTTTTTTTAAATTTTATTTATTTTTATGTTTATGTATTTTTTATTAATACATACTTATTTAAAAAAAA
>JAXGGA010003846.1:0-96421 GCA_038373865.1 Uloborus plumipes
ACGTTCCATTACATTCTTGCATGTAAAAACTTGGAAGAACTAGCGGCAAAAACCAATCAGCACTGAACCACATATTCGTTGGTATATGTATGTACCGAATTTCATTCCAATTTAAGCAGTAAGTTTTGTGGTAGAGTCGCCCCCAAAAAATAAACGATAAAATTGAATTCAGCATACATCAGAACGTGTAAATTCTTCCAAATTGACAATTTTTCACTGATCCAATACTTTCTTTTACACATTTTATGAAGAAGAAAATAAAAACACCTCTATCACTTAAATTATATAGACTTGCTTTCGATCATGTAAGAAATTTTAACAAAAACAAATGTCAAACATTGTATATCTGTCTTATTCATTTCACATTTCTTCAACTTCTTTTTTAACACATAAATTTTCCTTTCGATATCAATTAAACTTGGCTTGAGCTGCTAATCTATTCGTTTTTAAGTTGGTAGATAGCGAGTCACGGTGAAATAAGCTATTGTAAATAAATAACGGACGCTTGTTTGATAACTATTTGTTTCTTGGAAAACGCTCGAAACGGTTACAAGCCGAAAGGGTAATTTTTTTTTAAGTATTTTTCAGAAATTTTAGTCCATTCTATCATTAACGCACACGTTCATCAACAGCAATTAGCAATCTTTTGCTAATTTGGTGTAAAAAAGCCTTTTCATATAATTTAATTTTTGGTACTATCAATGTCGGATCTTCTACATTTTTGTCTGACGACATTTGAACTGGCGACATTTTTGCCCGCGACATTTTTGACCGGCGACATTTTGGACACGCGACAATTTTGACCGACGACATTTTGAACACGCGACATTTTTGACCGGCGACATTTTGGACACGCGACATTTTTGACCGGCGACATTTTGGACACGCGACATTTTTGACCGGCGACATTTCGGACACGCGACATTTTGGACCGGCGACATTTCGGACACACGACATTTTGGACCGGCGACATTTTGGCCCACGACATTTTGGACCTTCGACATTTTTGCTCGCGACATTTTGGACCGCGACATTTTGGACCGGCGACATTTTGACCAGCGACATTTTAGACCGCGACATTTTGGACCGGCGACATTTTGGCCCGGCGACATTTTGGACCGGCGACATTTTGACCCGCGACATTTTGACCCGCGACATTTTTTCCCAGCGACATTTTGGCCGCGACATTTTGGCCCACGACATTTCGGCCGCGACATTTTGGGCGTATACCCTATTTTCTTTGGTTTAACTAAATTACCATTCATCGTTTTTCTCAAATTTCAGCATACACCCTCTTATTCTTTAATGCATATATACAGTAAACATTCTGCTACTTTTGCAACTACAGCACTGTTTTGTTTTATATCAGCTTCGAAAATGATGCATTGAAGAAACTTTATCTCTGGTAAATATTAAGTGGACTAATGTGTGCCTGCAGTCAAAATGACAGCACTTCGGAACCGATTATTTACAAACAGAATCTGCCTTAAGCATCTTAATGAGGGGTTTATTTCAGGCGGTACGCGAATTTTCTGTCAATGGGGTGGAAAAGCATTACAGCTGTTGCACAAAAAATAGCAAAGCAGAAGCACTTACTTTCCTAAAAATCCAATGGCACAAATATTTTGCATAGCTAAAGAAGCTTTATATAAACCCAGTTTAACTTACCGATCCTTTCACTGCTTCTGCTGTTACGAAGCAAGTGTACGTAGATGAATCACTGTCGTATTCATTGTCAGGGTACTCGCAACACATTCTGTGTGAGTTCGTTTAAAATGTTGCACATACACGGAAAAGAAAATTATTCCCAGTTATAACAGCAACTTAAGTGCACAAGGGAAACAAAAAGGCCACTCAGCAATTTACAAAAACCAACAACCAACATTACATCTTTCACAGAAATACACATGCCATCGCAGCTTACACACATGACATCAAACATTTAACTAAAAGCAGCATGGTTGTCTTTATATCTCCATTCCTCGCTTTTCCACGTTGCTATCAATCAATGAGATAGCACAGAGAGAGAGAGAGAAAAAGAGCTTTTCCCAGCTACTACGAGGCCAAGTACAAAGGTGGACACACACACACACAACAGCTTCAAGTTCCAGCAGAGAATGCGGAGATAGGCGTGAGCCGGGTGATAAAAGTGCAGCTAAAACTCAACTTGTCAGGCAATTTTTAATGAAAGGGAAGAAAAATGTTTTCATTCCTGGGGAGAGCGCGTAGCGCTGAAGAAACGTCCTCCGGGTAATTGGCGCCCAACGAGCGATGAAAGGGATGCTTTATGGATAATACTCGATTACTTTGGAGACGGAAGAGGGGGGAGGAGCAGGGAGCTCATTTCCCAGTGCGATATTCTTCTGAGTGGCCAAAGCTGAATAAAAAGATGCTTGTTCTACAGCGTTTCAATAACAAGTGAAAAGCACACGACACTGGCGTACGAGGACGAAGTCCGAGAGACGCGCGTTCTGAAGTAAAGGGCAAAAGGAGCGGCTGCCACCGGTGTCAGGGTGACCGAATGAAAATAAAATCAAAAGTGATTAAAATTCATTCGTCAATCGCTGCCCGACTTTTGAAATAAATGAATGACCTTAAAGGGTACGCAAGACATTAAGTAACTGATTAAGCCTTTCTCACCAAAATCAAGATCGAGCCTAAACGTTTTAACTAATGGAAATACGGGATGTTTATAGAAAGATTTAAACTCATTCTGAAAATTAATTTTAAAAAACTACCGCACAACTATTTTTTTCATTTTGTTCCTTTTTCAAAAAAAAAAAAAAAAACCACACAGCGTCTATACATTCCACTTGTGAAGTCTCCTAATTCTGAAAAAAATTAGGCGAACGAGAAAAACACCGTTCCGGAGGTATTTTTTCTACTTTGGAGACAAAAAGAAGTTATTAGGGGCTAAATCAGAGCTATATGGAGGGTGGGGCGCAAGAAATAAAACTTCCACACTCACAAATTTTAAAAGCAACTTATTGTTTCACCGTACGTCGCTCCCATTTATAATTTCCCTTGATATTTAATTGTCATGAAAAAAATTATCTGATCTGAACTAAGTATTCTGAAAACATGTCATCAAAAAAATGACTTCTTTTCTTCTTCTTTGATGCATGATTATCATCTTAGAATTATCACTTTCAGCCGCTAAGCCGCTGTATGTAATAGCAAAAAGTTATTTATTCATTCATGAATTTACGACAGCATCAATTGATGAGAGCATTCTCAAATTATCCCAAAAATAAACTGCGAAACTATAAATAATAGGCCATTTTACAGTTCCATATAAATTAGACTTTGTCAAAATGCATAAACTACTGTAGAAACAAAATCTAATTGAAGTTGTTGTACGTCAAGAACCAGAAATTGCGATATCGTGCACTGTAAAAAATGAATGTTGTTTTTGCAGTATATTATACAGCTACTCTTTTAGTATTAAACTGTAAAAATGGCTAAGTTTACAGTAATAAACTGTAAAATTGCTAATTTTACAGTAGTAAACTGTAAAATTGCTAATTTAACAGTTTATTACCGCATTTTAAAGCTTTAACTTGGAACCTCTGCTGCCAGTATTATACTGTTTTTACAGTATAATACAGCTAAATTTTACGGCAATAAACTGTAAAATTACTAGCTTTACAGTAAGAAACTAAAATTGATAGTTTTACAGTTTATTACTGTGCATATTACAGTTTTAAATTGGAACCTCGGCTGCCAGTATTATACTGTAAAAACAACAGCTCATTTTTTACAGTGTGACAAGCTTTAGTAAAACGGCTAAATCATGTGATAAACGATAAAGACAAGTTTGACGTAACATTACTCGATCATTTTTATGAAATTGTATCCTAGTAATATAGAGATGGTGATCAGGTGGATAGCAAGAGGATGCCTATGGGTTAGTCTCCTTCATGCTTTCTCATATACATGTAAGGATTTATATCCTACACTTCTCCCTCCTCCCATCGCCAAGAGGAAATTCAGGTTTCACGAGTGATGGTGACTAATTTTTGGGTAATTAGAGATGCTTCACTAAAAAAGAAACAAACAAGTAAAAGATATTCTTTGAGACGTTGAAAGATAGGAGAAAGAAATTTTACCCGTTTCAATATCAAAACAGCAATAAATAAATGTTGTCGCTTGTCGAACTGCATTAAAAATCCGTGCGCGCTCACTAAATATGTTATCGTTGAAAGTACGAAATCTGGCAAATGTCGACATTAGCCGGTGAATATCTACATTCACAGGACCAAATACATCAGCGAAAGACCGGATATTTTCGATGAATTACCGGTGAAAGTCGACATTCTGCAATTTTAGTCCTCCACGGTAACGTATACATACGTATATTCAAAATGCCATATTAGGAAATAGTAAACGTAATATTAAATGTAGGTGGGAAAATGTAATTTTACGAATGCACAGCAATTTTAAACTGCTTCATTTTCTAAACGCACAATTATACAGGGTGTCCACTCCTATCGTGGCCCAATAGCTAATTTCTAAACCGTTGGAGATACGCATATAGTTAATTTAGGAAAAAAATCTCCAAATTACGAAAGGAATTTTGGGTCTATTCAATGTTTTTCAAAAAATCAAATTTTGAAAGAGTTACGAAATTTAAATTTTTATACAGCCCCCCAGTCCTATCAATCATATTTAGTAAAACATTCTTGACACTGTAACATTTAAAACTAAAAAAAAATCACTGTTCTACCATAAAAATTGACAGAGTTATGGCGTTTTGAAAAATCAAGATTTTGAAGGATTTCGCATACGGTCCCTTTAGTGATCTCTCGATGACGTCATGAAATAATGCTAAATCTTGATTTTTCAAAACGACATAACTCGGTCAATTTTTGTGGTAGAACAGTGATTTTTTTTTAGTTTTAAACGTTACAGCGTCAAGAATGTTTTACTAAGTATAATTGATGGGACTGGGGGGCTGTATAAAAATTTAAATTTCGTAACTCTTTCAAAATTTGATTTTTTGAAAAACATTGAATAGACCCAAAATTCCTTTCGTAATTTGGAGATTTTTTCCTAAATAAACTATATGCGTATCTCTAACGGTTTAGAAATTAGCTATTGGGCCACGATAGGAGTGGACACCCTGTATATTACAATTAATATACATTTATTTAAATTGTTATATTTCTAAAAGATTGTCAGTTACTGAAGTCGAACTACAGAGAACATTTCAGATGGATCTCAACTAGCAAAGCACTCAACTGTATCACATATTGCAATATTTCATATTAGCACAACGAAGTTCTGTGCCTCACACTAAAAAGACATACACTCTCGATTATCCGCGAGCGGATTAACTGCGGGGCGGATTATCCGCGAGGGTCTAGGTCAAAAAAAAAATCATTTTTTAGTGAAATTAAATTTGTTGTTTTTGCTAAATATTTTTTATAGAAGAGTGTAATGTACTTTATCGAATAAATTGCTTTATCTGAGCGTCATCATAAGTACTATTCCTTTATAGATTTCATATGTACTTCAGAACTTAAAATACAAATTATTTTTAATACCGTAAAGTCGGGTTACTTGGACCCTAAGGGGTTACTTGAGCCCATTACAGTAAAATGATAAAATCTAGGTTTGGTACTTATTAGTTGAAGACTTGCACGTAGTTCCTCGTTTCTCCTCTAGGTAGAAGCACTCTGCAGTCTCTAATGCTAGTACCAAACCCAGATTTTATCATTTTACTGTGGGCTCAAGTAACCTCCTTGTGGGTCCAAGTAACCCGACTTTACGGTACTGTACCTATATTCACAGTTAATATCACATTTTATGTACAGTAAAATTATTTTAAGCATACGACAAGTTTTATTTTCTTTACCCCTAATTTTAAGCCTCCTTTCACTACCCACGAATTTCGTTGTCCGCGATACTTGTGCCACCCAATTCCGCGGATAATCGGGAGTGTACAGTATTTTATAAGAACTCTTGAACTCTAGACAGCTTAACCGCACCAAAAGTAAAGACATCCGTGATTATTCTCCGTGTGCTCTTAGAACAGGAAGGAAATGCAATTCCAGATGGCTATCAGATATCAGTGGAAAAGGCAATGCTTTTGGCAAACGAGTTATAAAGTTGGAATTTTACAACGATTGTGAAGAGGGAAAGAAATTTGGAAGAAATAATGCAAGATTGAGGGAAAGGATCTACGTGTGTAATTAATACGTGCTCTGAAAATTCAAATTTCAATTGTTAAGAGTACGGTATGGTTTGATACAAAAAAATTATAATAATAAAATAAATAAATAAATAAATAAATCCTGCACTAAAAATGCCCTCAAAATTTTCAAAAATCAGCATTCCAAAAAATTTTGAACTTTTAATAGTTAAAATTTATGATTTTTTTTTTTCTCTCGAAAAGTATTTTAAGTTACATATAAACTTAAAGTGCATGCATATTGCACATTCCTTTAAAACGAGCTAAACTGCTCAGCAATGATGGCGGATTTACAGCTTTGGGGGCTCATCGTAATACATTTTCGGGTGCCTTTTACAAATGAACAGAACTAATCAAAACATTTTGCACGGGCTTCTTTGGATCTCCTAGGGGACCCTATGTCATGCTGGTCTTTGCAAACGGAGCAAGATAAATCAGTCAATGTCAAGCAAGTAAAACAATTGCTTTTTTTTAACGATGTTTATGTTGAATTAATCATCAAGTTTGAACGGCATATTTGTTTGTAAATTATTTACAAAATTAGGATGTCGAACAGTAACTTTTCTGAAAGTTTGACAAAAATATGAGATGGTCAGGTGTAGTGTCTTGTTGGTTTGACATTAAATGACCCTTGTTACATTCTAGAATAAAAAGGGGGGGGGGAAGGCTCCACATTTCATTGTCACAATCGAAACAAAGTTGCGAACCACTGTCAAAAATTTAAAGTTCTTAAAAAAAAAAAAAATCTATCCATTTTCAGGAAGCACATTAAAAATAATGTGCAATAAATTTTGCCACTACATATCTTTTTTTCATTTTATTACAACAAATAATGCATTGGCTTTCATTAAATTATTAAAAAAATACAGTGCTAAATGCTATTTTTATTATCCCTAGAACTTTTTCAGTTTTCCCCTTTTTGGCAATGTATAAAAAAAACTAAAACTGCATGTTTTTAGTTTCAGTTTTCAACAATCCCCCCCCCCCTCCTCCTCAGACACACACAAAAGGAGAAAAAAAAAAGGTGGCGCTAATAAACTTAATTTTGCAGAGTAACTAATGTTTTTTATCTGTAAGAGGATGATAAAGGTTTTTAATTCCTCATACATATAGACAGCAAACCCTAGTAGAAAACTACCTTAAGAATTATACGTAATTGGTCACACACAATTATAGAATGAGCTGGTAAAAGAAGAGGCCGTAAATCCTTCTTTTACAGATTAACGACAATTCCATACTTCTGAAATGAGCTGAGTTTTATTCTTAAGCTTATTCCTCTTTCATCGCCTAAGTTCTTTTGTTGGCGAACACTCCAAGCTCTTTCAGCACAAGATGAAATGCAATTACTTTTGCAGCTTGTAATGAATGGAATTAAAGTTATCAAACAGTTTAGATCAGCGCTTTGACCGAAAAAAAAACACCTTTTCACGAATAAGCTTAATTTTTATTTATTGATTAGTAAAATTTGAACTTATTTGTTAAAAGTAATCATATAAAGACGGTACATTTTGAAAAATGAAAATAATATTAAATATATTTGAACATTTTCTACATTGTGTGAAAAAGTCATCAATAAATTCATCAATAAAGGTTGCGAAAAAAATCTTTTTAACTTAATTTTTCTAATTTCATCCAAATATTTCACAATAGTTACCCTTTTTTCTCTCCATGAATTTGGAAAAATTTTATAACGTGAAATATTTCTCTAAGTTCAAATAAATCGAAAATTCTGTCTTTAGTTTCTGTATTTTCGGTTTCGGAAGAGAAGACTACTTGTTGCAATATGTTCTATTAGAACATTTATTCTCTACAAACGCGAAATGTTTCGTAATCTTTTAAAGAAAAGAAATGTATTTATTTACGCATCAGTAATCACTGTACACAATTTAAATAATACAAGTAGTAAGAATAAATAAATTAAAAAAAGACCCTGAATGCCGACCTAATCTAAAGATGAACTTCACGGGTTAGAACACGTATAAAATTTAAGTACATTAAATTTTCTTCGAGAGGATGTGGGAAACACGGAAAAGGAAAAGGAAAGATAATTACAGCTAGTAAAATTTACTAGCAGGAAAAGTTGAGTCAAGAGGGAGAACTGAAAATCCCTTTAAAATACTTTCATAAAATCAATTACAAGTATTTTATTTGCAAATGGAATCTGGCAACATAAAATGTTCAATCATTGAGTTCTCTTTTTTTATCGGCCAACAATTACATTAATTGCTAATCGTATGAATAAAGTCTTAGTTGTATTTTAACTCTGTTTAAAAATGTTATAATTCGAGTTCTACATAACACGGAAGTTCCAAACAAATTCTATCACACGCAGAAAAATTCGCTCTTTCTTTTGAATGTTCAAGTATATTTTCACTGCACCCCGATGCTTGTTGCGTCAGGGGTTACAAAGCCTAATGTCTGTTAAAGTTATGAAATATACACTTCAAACATAAATGCTCATGTTTTATAACGTTCTATAACGTATCAAGTTCTATAACGTTTTAAATAAATAATAGTTCTATAATAAAAATAGAACAAAACAGAAAGAGTTAAGTTGTAAAAAAAAGAACTTAGAAATTGATAATTTCGGAACAACGGATGAAAAACCAGTACATTCAATTTGATAAAAACAGAAAACCCCACATTCGGAATTATCTCCTTTATGTCACAACTAGAAGGCGCATATTTTAAAATATAAAATATGAACAGGGAAACCTTTTAGCCTGTCGTCTGGTACAGTAACTAAACTTCCGCAGCTTCCAAATCAGGTTACTAAGCAACGAAAAGAATTCCAGCCAATCTCTTAACGATACGACATTTGGCCCACTGCCATAACAATTTACGAATCCAGAGCACTGGTCAATGATATCATGCCCGAGTTCAGAACGAATGTTTAGTTAGTCGATAACAGGAAACGCTCAACGCATTATTTAATTAGTTTAATGAAAACATAGCGAGGGAATCCATTAGACTAATTAAATATCATCTCCTCGTCATATTCTTCATTTCCAGCATGAAATGTCATTTTTTAATCCAACTTGATGATTTTGAACATGGCTTTCCAACAAGTAGATTGCAATGGAAACACAAATGTTTCATTTATTTTTTTATCCTACTAATATAATTAATTTTAAAGAAAATTTAATTTTAAATAATGTGTTAGTGAATGCTTATGGTCCATAATCAAATATCATTTCGTTTTTGATTGTATTTTACGCGAATGTTAGTTAAAAAAACCTAATCGTGGTTATTCAGAAGGCAATCAAATCGAAGAAACGTCATGACGTATAACAGAGGGACTGTTAAACAATGACCACTGTTTCTAATTGAAGGCTCCCCAACCTTTTATCTTCAAATTAGTTAAGAAAACACAGTTGACGTTCTAATTACCTTGGAAAACCTTGCTACCCTTTGTTACCTTGGAACAAATTTCATCAAACCGAAAAAATGCTTAAAATTGCAATAAATAATTTACTGAGGGTTAATTAACTGATCTCATTATAAAGTAATGATTTGTCACGAGGTATAAGGTCGCATATCAAACTATATATTAGGTTGGTACGTATGAAATGTCGGATTCTTAACTGATTGTATAAAACTGCATATCTTTCTTCAAAAGCTGCTTATTCAATCAAAGTATGCTCCATTCGCTTCAATACACTTCTCCCAACGAGATTTTAAAGCATAGATGCCTGTCTTAAAAAAATTTTGGTCTTTAGAATGGACCTTATTCACGGAATGGCAACGGTCTTCGTTTGCGGGTATTACATCCAGTTTCCACAATCTTGATTGGTTCCAAATCTTAAATTTCGTCTGCTAGGCTCGGTCAATACCCGCAATGACGTCACATGAATAAGGTCCATTAATAAACTCTGATATCGAGTTTTTTAGACTGTCTACATTTTCATAGTGTTTGCCCCTTAAAAACAGCTCTAAATGCTTGAAAAAATGAAAATCGGTCGGCGAGAGATCCGGTGAATATGGTGGATGCTGCAAAACTTCATATTCCAGTTCGTTCAGTTTCGCAATTCTTCACAGACGTTTTGGGTCTTCCGCGCGGCTCATTTTGCAGTGAAAAATCGCCAGTCCGAAATTTTTCGAACCAACGCTGCACTTTCCGGTCGTTAACCGTATTCTCCCCAAACGCTTGGTTTATGTTGCGTGCAGCTTTTGCAGCACTATTACCAAGTTTGTACTCATATAAGAAAATGACGCGAATGTCGGCAGAATTCATATCGGCAATAAACTCAAAAGAAATAACAAAAGGGAAGACCTTCGAGAAAACCTATTTTGCTGAAATGAGTCTCTGGCAATGGACAATACGACTATGAATGAGGTTATGCCAAAGACAAAAGTATAACGAAAACAGGGAGACAAACGTCCGCATGTACGTCCGCATGTAAAGAGAATCCGACATTTCATACGCACCAACCTAATACAGGGGTGATTGTGAGTTCATGAAAAAATACCTGAAAGTTTTGAAAAGAAAATGTGTGTGTGGGGGGGGGGGGGTGCTTTTTTCAAAAACCAAGGCCCCTATTATTTAAGCACACCTAATTTTATAATTATACGCATTTCAAAATGAATTGCCTTTCATAAAGAAACAAAACATTTCATACACTCGAATAGTTTCAAATAGTTTTTAGTTAAAAAAAAAAATAGAATTTCATCTTAACATTTTTGTTCCATGAATATTATTAGTAATTATCGGAAAATCACCGAAAATTCGAAAAATAATAAAAATACTGAAGGTGGGAAGACAAAAGCATAATTAAAAATGTTTTATTTCCGGTATTTTCGAGCATGAAAATACCAGAATCGATCATGAAAATACCGGAAATCCGGTAAAATACCGGAACACAATCACCCCTGCTAATAGAAACCCGAGCAAAGGAAGTGGATGAAAAATGAATTGAAAGATTCTATTACACAAACAAATAAGTGCATGGAATGCAAGTATAGATACAAGTGAAGTTAATGCAAATAAGTATGATAAAAGTCGGGATGAATGACGTTTAGCAACAGCTCGAAAGTTGCAGTAATTATTTCAAGAAATAAAAAAGTGAGCCACAATAATTTACAAAAAAAAAAGAAAAAAACATTTACACGACATGGCAAAAAGTAGGGGCAACTTTCTTCTACCGGATAGCAACGACATGTTTGTTGTCAAATAAAGTTACGTCGTGGGGAATACTTTTTTTCTGAGATATTTAATGACTGTTATTTGAATTATTTTTTATTTATTTATTTTTTTTTATTGCGAAGAAATACTCACATTACTTCACCAAACACACGAAGGAAAGAGTGGGATAAAAATGAAATTTAAAAGTAAATTATTCAAGACAAATCAATTGGAAATGAAACACATTGGCTAAAGAAAACTAAAATATCGTCTTGTCAGTCATAATAATATAAACCAGCGTAAGACAAATTGTGTTGGTTCACAAATCAAAGCACAGCTGTTCTATACAAGTTTTATCATCTTTTGTTTGCTTCCACAGGATTGCTGTATGCTAAATGAGACATTTGGGGGGGGGGGGATAAAGTTTTTTACTGTGACTGATAAATTTAGACTAAATATTGACGAGCGCATGAAGTAAGTTCCAATCAGAAAGCTATCTTGTGGAAACTGTGTAATACTTTCGGGGGTTGGCGAGCGGTAAGGCGACAGCCCATTACTCTAGGAGGGATTACTACGAAGCGGTGACCAACGCACAAGCTCCATTTTTTCCGTTGCGAATGACGAACAATCAACTGATTTTATAAGATATACATATTGTTAATCTGACGGTTATCCGGGGAGTAAGGTGGAACGGAAACAGTGGATAAACGAATGCCGCGGATCCTCCGAAAAATAGGTAAAACACAGTACTAGTGTATGCAATATCTAAATACTAGTTCATAACAGAACACATATATCTAATTTTTGCTAAAAAAATGATAACATTAAATGTGAAACATATCTTTAAAAGCGAAAAACGGCCAATAATGCATTCGCATGTTCTGCGATCAGTAAATCAACACCTTGAAAAAAGGAAAACACAAGTGTGCAACACCCGCGGATAAGCCGAACCGCAGATAATCGGATCGCAAATAATCGGGAGTTTACTATAATTAACATTGAACGGTAGTTCAATGCTAGCCAAAAGCCAAGCCAAGCTACGAAATATTCGCAGCATATGAGCTGAGCTAAAAACAGTTTACCTGCCAGCCAGTTTTGACGTACTGGTATCTCCTCAAAAGCCAAATATCCATATTGATGACAGTATACTACACATAAATTCAAATCTACGAAAACGGCAAATCTATCGCCAACAAACTAACTTAAAGTCGATTCTGTCAGCTAAAATCACTTACCACGTATTATTTCGTAATTGGGCAGTCAAAGTGTTAAAGAATGTACATTTCTGCTTGCGATTACAATTTTTCACAAAATATCGACTAGTTTTCAACAAATAGACCAATTTTATTCCTTGTTTCAAACTTGCCAATAAACGAAATAAAAATCTGTAAATGTTGTTTTCCTACTAGTATACTATCGATGCAGTAAAAGCAACTTTCCATCGTTATACTGTAGTAACCGGCAAACGTTACCGTAAAACGTTTAACCAGTTTCGTGCACATTTGTAACGTATATTGTTGTGTCAATAAACGGTATGATTAATCGTTTAATAGTTAAATACGCTATGGATCTATGCTTCAAAGTCTCGCAAAGTTTAAAACCATTTAAGAATAATACAGAAGATTTTAGCTTCAGAATAAGAAACAAACATAAAACTGATGAACTGTAAAACCTTTAATAAAGCAAAAAGTAATCAATGTGTTGCGTGTCACAAAAGCCAAACTCGTATACATTTTTTATACTAAATTAAAATAAATAAACAATAAAATAAAATAAAATAAATCAATACAAAATACAAAATACGAAAGTTAAGCGGCAAGAAAGTTACAAAATAAAGACTTCCTTTGACAGAACAAAGCACAAGAATGACTTATTCCAATTGTAAACATGTCAGATTCTGCTGGCTGTTACTAACATTTGATTGGTCTAGAAAACAAAAATAGCGATTGGCCAAGAAGCAAGAATACCCTATAACTGTTTGATAGTACGTTACACTCCCCCCACTTTTTTTTTATTTGCTTTTTTTCTTGTCATCAAGTTCAGTTTTAACTAACTTTAAACTAATCAAGTTTGTATTTTGTAGAACGTAACTTTCCTACTTTTCTACAAGTATATTAAGTTTTCATAAAAAACTCCAAAAGTCCTCAAAAATTTGGCCATTCCTGAAAAAGTACCTTCAAGCTTTCAAATGGAAATTTTTGAACAGAACCGAGGAAGATTGAACAAGTTTTAACCAGTACCCATACTAAGCGGTTGCATTGACCACAGAATATCTAATCCAAGCGCACAGCTAAAGAATGCCGAATATTTTCTTTATCCACCGCCACCGTATGTTTGCCGATCCATTCCCGGTTCCATTACTCATAATTCAGAGCGGTCATCGAGATGGAAGGAGAATCATATCCTCAGTGGACTAGCCTCAAATATTAATACCATGAACCGAGTTACAATCGTCGGAATGGTTGCAGTCATAAATTCCGAGAACCCTTTGATGTTTTACGCTTTGTTAAAAAAAAAAAAGCAAACGTTATGAAGAATAAGCTCCAGTTTTTTTTTTTTTCGCTTCGTTCCTGCTTTTTTAAATGCCGAGTTTCTCCGAATGTGTTCTGCCGTTTTACGGAAGCAATGATGCTCCACGGAGAGTTTATAGATGTTCCGCAAATAACTGAAATTGTTTATTTCCTGCAGCCGTTACGAGAAATTCAAACTACGCAGTTAAATTGCTTGAGGGTAGCAGAATAACGGACTACAGATTTACAGCACACTTTGTTTTTCTAAGTTTTCTTCAGGGGACACTCACATGAAATTAAATAAAACTAGCTGTCGTGGCCGTCACGAAACTTTCTTCTATATCTATCTTATGAATTCCGGTTTACAAAATAAAATACGTACTCGCCCGAGTAATTGGAGACAGCTACAATTTCCCAATTATCGTAATAACCCTGCAAATGCAGAATCAATGAGCGAAATTGGAAATCATTGCAAAAGCCTTGTTTAGATTAATTGCAAACATTTTATTTGTTAGTAAAAAGAAATTGGCAACAGTTAAAAATTTCAAATCATTGAAAGTTTTCAGCTGTTTTAATAATTAAATAGCGTGAAAGCGATTTTTTAATGAATTAATTTTTCGCATTGTTGACTAAGCGCAAAAATCACCCCACCCTCCCCCTGGGGCGATTGGCGCCAAAATTTAATCGATGCTTGCTTCCTTATTGGGTTAGTGTTATTCCAAATTTCATTCAAATCGCAGCAATATTTCCCGAGATACAGTAGGTGCAATGACAAAATAAGCACTTTTGATTGCTCCACCCCCCTTTGAGATATTGACACACAAATTGAATCAGCACCTGTACTCAATAGGGTCTACCTATGGACCAATTTTCGTTTGATTCCGCCGGTTACTTCCTGACATATAGCAGTCACCCCCGCGCAGAACACGTGCGATTGCTCCACCCCCCTTCGAGATATTGACAAACAAATTGAATCAGCACCTGTACTCAGTTGGGTCTACCTATGGACCAATTTTCGTTTGATTCCGCCGGTTACTTCCTGAGATATAGCAGTCACCCCCGCGCAGAACACGTGCGATTGCTCCACCCCCCTTCGAGATATTGACAAACAAATTGAATCAGCACCTGTACTCAGTTGGGTCTACCTATAGACCAATTTTCGTTTGATTCCGCCGGTTACTTCCTGAGATATAGCAATCACCCCCGCGCAGAACACGTGCGATTGCTCCACCCCCCTTGGAGGAATTCGCTAAACAAAGTCAGGTGCACCAGTTCACATGGTGGTACATATGTGCAAAAATTTTTGTTCGATTTCATTCAGTAGTTTTTGCTCTAGCGCGGCCACAAAAACTGGTCACACACATACAGACTCACATCACACACACACACACAGACATTTTCCAACGAGTAGTTGGAGACAGCGCCAATTTCCCAATTATCGTAATAACCCTGCAAATGCAGAATCAATGAGCGAAATTGGAAATCATTGCAAAAGCCTTGTTTAGATAAATTGCAAACATTTTGTTTCTTAGTAAAAAGAAATTGGCAACAGTTAAAAATTTCAAATCATTGAAAGTTTTCAGCTGTTTTGATAATTAAATAGCGTGAAAGCGATTTTTTAATGAAGTAATTTTTCGCATTGTTGACTAAGCGCAAAAATCACCCCACCCTCCCCCTGGGGCGATTGGCGCCAAAATTTAATCGATGCTTGCTTCCATATTGGGTTAGTGTTATTCCAAATTTCATTCAAATCGCAGCAATATTTCCCGAGATACAGTAGGTGCAGTGACAAAATAAGCACTTTTGATTGCTCCACCCCCTTTGAGATATTGACACACAAATTGAATCAGCACCTGTACTCAATAGGGTCTACCTATGGACTAATTTTCGTTTGATTCCGCCGGTTACTTCCTGAGATATAGCAGTCACCCCCGCGCAGAACACGTGCGATTGCTCCACCCCCCTTCAAGATATTGACAAACAAATTGAATCAGCACCTGTACTCAGTAGGGTCTACCTATGGACCAATTTTCGTTTGATTCCGCCGGTTACTTCCTGAGATATAGCAATCACCCCTGCGCAGAACACGTGCGATTGCTCCACCCCCCTTGGAGATATTGACAAACAAATTGAATCAGCACCTGTACTCAGTAGGGTCTATCTATGGACCAATTTTCGTTTGATTCCGCCAGTTACTTCCTGAGATATAGCAATCACCCCCGCGCAGAACACGTGCGATTGCTCCACCCCCCTTGGAGGAATTCGCTAAAAAAAGTCAGGTGCACCAGTTCACATGGTGGTACATATGTGAAAAAAATTTTGTTCGATTTCATTCAGTAGTTTTTGCTCTAGCGCGGCCACAAAAACTGGTCACACACATACAGACTCACACACACACAGACAGACAGACAGACAGACATTTTCTAAAAATGGTCGAAATGGACTCAGCGCACCTCAAAACGTGCAAATCCGTCAAAATTCGACATTCGAAAATTTTCACGAAACCAATACTTTCTTCTATATATTAGATATAGAAGAAAGTAAAAAAGCGACAACAAACGATAAGACGCAGAAGAAAGATTTGTTTGTTGCTGTTGTTTATAATGCCAATGCGTATTAATTTTTTCCCATTTACACATCTAACTCATTCAGCAAGAGCTGAATTCTTATAAGCACTTCTATCGGAGGATGGCCATTACGGCGAGAATTTTGACGCCAGTTTCCCAACCACGTGGTGTAAAGCTCCACACGAAATATTAAATACGGGACGGGGGGCGTATGGATAGAATTCATTCAAATAATTTTTTAGAGCTATGTTGAATTAGAAAGCCCGATCAACGTCGGGTAATAAGCTAGTGCTAAATAAAAAATTCTGAATTGAAGAATTTTTCATAAACACTTAAAACTATTTTGGTGTTACACTTCACAGGGGTGTCACAACGGCTAAAAATCCTCCCCCCCCCCCCCCCATCCAACAAAAGAATTTTTTTTCTTACTCTTTTTTTTTTCTTACTCTTTTTTTTTTCCTTCTCACTTGGATCCGCTTGGATGAGGGGGGAGAACTATATCTCCCAGCAGTGGACTGTATATAGATGAGTCGCAGTTCCAGCAAACATATTTATTGCTCTTCAGACATTAAGATACAATATTGCATGGAAAGAGAGAGACAGAGAGCCCTATGGCTTTCTTCGTTGGGATATCAAAGGCGACTGGTGAGGGAAGGCAAGCAACCTGATCCCCGCACCGAGAGAGGGGTAGGTGTCACTTGGCGAAGCCAAGTCCCCATACTGGCGACTTATCACTCTCATACGCAAGCAAGGCGAGAACATGCCGCCCGGCGTTGCAATGTGTACAACATTCAACAAATTGAAAATGCTTAAAAATACTTCACAGCAAATATATTATTAAACTTGAATAATTATGAAAAAAAGAACATTAAAAATGACAGTACCCTATGGAATACATAATGACAAGACACAATATGATAAAGAAAAGACAACATGGTTGATAAGACAACTGCACATACACAGATATATCATACAATTCTGTAGCTCTAGAGGTAGTGTACAAATTTTCGAGACAGATCTTTTAGACACACCAGTTTCTGTTCGTATAGTAATAACCCTAACCTTACCGTCTGGCCCGGGAAAGACCTTAATGATTCTACCCAACAACCATTTATTTACTGGGAGGTTATCTTCCTTAATTAAGATCATTGAACCAACTGTGACATTATTTGTTTCGTACTGCCACTTAGACCTTTGCTGCAGGTTGTTTAGATAATCACGTTTACATTGTTTCCATATGTGTTGTGCAAATTTAGTGATTCTTTGCAACCTTCCTAATCTATTTTCGTTTAAATCTAATAGCTGAGGTTCAACAATTGCACTAACAGGTCGTCCAATAAGGAAGTGACCTGGTGTCAAAATTTCTAAATCATCATTTGCTGATGACAAAGGAGTCAGTGGTCGAGAATTTAGGATTGCTTGTATCTGATTAGTTACTGTTACAAATTCTTCATAAGTAAGTCTAGCATTGCCCATAGACCTTTTTAAGTGATACTTGAAGGATTTTACTCCTGCTTCCCACAGACTCCCAAAATGAGGAGTTCTAGGAGGTATAAAGTTCCACTCAATAATTTCTGATTCAAAGTGAACCGCCTTAGTAGTAAAGCAAACAAAAATGGCAACATAAATTTTGTTTAAGATTCCCTTCCTCTGGCTCTTATATTTTATGTAGAAATGTCCGCAGAAATCAACTCCCGTATAAAGAAAAGGAAAACTGGGGTTCACGTGCCTACCAGGCCAGGATCCCATGATCTGTTTCGTTATAGTAGGGTTTGCTCTATAGCAAATGATGCAACTATGCACAATTTCTCTGCACTGATTTCTACCATTCAGGAGCCAAATTCGTTCCCGAACAAAATATAATGTGGATTGTGGACCAATATGTAAATTCATTACGTGGAAATGGCTTATTATTATCTGAGTAAGTTTGTGTTTAGCAGGGAGTATCGCAGGACGTTTTTGAGAATAACTTAAGTCCGAATTACTTAAGCGACCCCCCACTCTAAGAACATTGTTTTTGTCCAGAAAAGGGTTCAAAGATTTTAACTTACTATTACCGGCTACGGGATTTTCATTTGATAAACTCCTTATTTCCATTTCAAAATCCGTCCTTTGAACAGCCTGAATAAGAAGGGTTTCCGCCTTCATTAACTCCTCTGTCTTGATTGGGCCGGATATCCTCCGATCAGGATACCTGCAGTTATGTATAAATCTGAACATAAAACTTAGCGTTCTTAATAATTTCCTAAAGTTATTTGAAATACCTAAAATGTCACTAAGAAATGAATTGTTGTCAATCATAACAGTCAATGAAATGTTCGATAAGTCCTCCTGATTACGCATGTCAGTTTGGTGTTTCCTGAACTCTTGAGAGTATTCTTCTACATCAGCTGGGGGGCAGATCGTCTCCGATGAAGAGAGGGTATCTTGGTGCAGAAACTGCTGTCCATTCCACCAAATTTCGTGATGAAGCAGGTTATGCGGTTCCATACCACGTGATATGAGGTCGGCTGGGTTCTCCTCACTCCTCACGGGCTCCCATGAATAATTTTCTGTTAATTGTTGAATTGGTTCCTTCTCTGCAACGTTCTCGATTTCCCCAATTTTTTTAAGCGTTCTGTTTAGATTTTCTTCTTCTAAAACCAAGCCACAATAAATGGAGCTATTTGCCGGTCTACTGCCAATGGCGCCATTTGCTACGAATCCAAATACTGTGTCTTGGAGTATCATATTACCCGGATTAAGATAAATTCTCTCAGGTTTCAACATTTCATAAAACAATTCCGCACCTAGCAGCACATCAATTTTTCCCGGGCAGTTGAACTCGGGATCAGCTAATTGAATTCCAGTTGGCCAGTTAAATCTTGACACATCAAGGTATGCTGAGGGTGTAACATCAGTTATCTTGGGTACCGCTAAGAATTCAAGATTTCGCACAAAGTCCTTCGATAAATTTGTTACAGTAGCGTAAAACTTGCTTCTTATTGTCATTGACATTCCATTCAACCCCGACACAGCTATATTTGTTTTTGAAGTTTTAAGCTTCAATTGATTTGCACAATTTATGGTGACGAAATTCGACATCGATCCCGCATCCATCAAGGCACGGAAAGGCCGCATTTCTCCTGACTCATCCAGTAAGTAGATGATTGCAGTTGATAGCAAAACCGTTTTACGACTTGAGAGAAAGCAACTGTCTCTGTTCATCCCCCGTTCTAGAGGGGTTTTTTCGCCACCTGCTGTATTGCTCGAAGGAAAGTAGGGAGCTGAAACTGAAGAAACTGCGCTGGGCTCTCCCTGGGGGGTAAGAGTGACTGCGTGAAAGTTTCCATTCGAACTGTCCTTATGTAACAAAGAGTGGTGTCTTTGGGAACACATTCTGCAGCTATTCTTCGACTTGCATTCTTGTACTCGGTGAGATAATCCAAAACAGTTTAAACACAAGTTGTTTTTTCGAACCAAGTTGTATCGTTGTTTTACATTTAACATCTTGAATTCTTCACAATTATGTAAATAATGTGAAGCGTTGCACAATTTACAGCGATGGAGCCCGGATGACGGTTTAACTAAGTCGTTTCTAGAATTTTCCTGATCTATGTTAGGTTCCATTTGCGAAGTATATCGAATTTGAGAGTTCTCAAAAAACTGATGCCTCTTTTCCAGGAGCTGGATAAAATTGCTCCATTTCGGGAGCTCAGTAGAAGTTAGGGTCATCTCAAATTGTTTTCTGGTTTCATCATCTACTTTTTGTAACAGTATATTGAGCAGAATGATTTCTGTTAGTTCATTACACTGCAGATCCATCTGTTTCAGGCAGGGTCGGACTGGGAATGAAATTCGGCGCGGGCATCCAGAGAAAACAGGCGCCTCTCCAATTATATTAATTAAAAATGACATTCGTTATTAATTAATTTCAAGAAACATAATTAGTTATTAAAATATTTCATAATTTATACATTAAGGTGAATAAATAATAGCATGGACTAATCAACTAGTTATTAAAAATAAATAATCTAAAAATGAATTTAAATAAAAACCTAATATTTTTTTAATTCAATTCAGAGCATTATTTAAAACAAATATATTTCTTAAAAATAATTAATTTTATTTTTCCTTGAATAATAACATTGATTTTTTTTTTTTTTTTTTTTTGTCTTGTCTATGACTTAGCCGAACTAGATAACTCAATGGATCCTTATAACTGGTTTTGCGATTTGTTGGATGTTATCGTCATAAAGGTTTACAAGTGATGGCAATACACCATTTTCTCTCAGGTTCGCGCTTATTGCTGGACACTCAAAGATATGACAAGGTGTAAGCTGTGTATCTGGGTCTGGGCAATTACAACAGTTTCTGTACACCCTTCTACCCTCTTCGTCAATCTTCATGCCCCTGTGATGGCCGGTTCTCAGCCTGGTTATAGTTTTTGTTATTGATCGATTTGTAGTAATTTCACAAATCTAATAACATTGTACACTACAGTTTTCTCGCAATTTCCCTAGGAAATGAAGTTTGAAAGAGAAACTTAATATTAATTTTTATTACGTTCATTAAAAGTTATTGAAAAGAAACTTTATTAAGTTCATTATTATAGCAAGTAATCAGCACCTATTTAAGATGTTCAATATTGAAAAGGGAAGTAAAGCTGCTTACAATTTTGGAACTTACACTCCGAGTCATCTTCAATGGCGGATTTACCATGTCATAAATGTCGCAAGTGCTTGGAGCACCTATGATCGTAGTGGCCCCAAAAAGGGAAATAAAAAATGCATTAGATAAATGTTTTACATTGTCCTGTGATAGAAAAAATAAAATTTTATAAAAAAAAGTAAAACCGACCTCAAAAATGCAGCTGAAAATAGCTCTAAAAAGTAAAAAATAAATTTATTCTTTGAACACCATCGATACTACTTTTAAACATGAGTTTTGAAGTCGGTGCCGAAACAGTTAATAAAATCATTCGTACCCATTGATTGTACCATTTGATTGATTTTTCCTCTCAAACAACACTTGGAATTGATTATGAAATATTTATGGCTGTTTTTATTATGAAACATGTAACTGAAGAATGGGCACGAATGATTTTATTAACTGTTTCGGCACCGACTTCAAAACTCATGTTTAAAAGTAGTATCGATGGTGTTCAAAGAATAAATTTATTTTTTACTTTTTAGAGCTATTTTCAGCTGCGTTTTTGAGGTCGGTTTTACTTTTTTTTATAAAATTTTATTTTTATTTCATTCTTTTCAGTGTAAATGCATACCCGGAATAGTGTCATGTTGCCATCGTGACGCTTCATCTCACTTTACTAAAGCGTCTAAAATTTTAAGCGATTGCCACTAACAACATTTTTTTTTTCTTTTTAGGATTTATTTCTATGCTGATTTAATTAAAACATTTTTAAATTACTAGTTTTTTACCCGATTATGATTCTAAAACTGGCCTACAGGTTAATCCACAAAGTAAATATTTACCGCCGATTCATTAGTGCATCACTAATTTTAAAATTTAAAAGTTTATGTGATGGGAGCCTGAAAATATATTTTTTTTAAAAATTGGGGTACTCAGGACTAAATATGTTCTATCAGTAAAACTGCGATTTGTATGCCGCATAATCGTTTGACGTAGACAGTGCATTTTTTTTCTGCTGCTTGAAAATCCACCGACTCCGTCGAGCATCGAACTTAAGCTCTTGCGAATGAGAGCCCAGCGTCTTACCGCTAGGCCACTCTATCGGCGAGCTACTGTGACCTAATGGACATCAAATCGCAAGTGTGTGCGCGTGAAATTTGAAATTCAATTCATGCGCAAAGAGGGTGCGCATGAACGGAATTCTGAAGATTTCCCTCAATTTCTTCAGGGTTCCGTTCTCAAACCCCGCATCAGGGGACCATGGGACCACCAGGGAGGTGTACCCTTTCCAACAAAAAAAAAAATTACCAAAATCGGTCTATTCAGTAAAAAGTTATGCGTGGTCATACATAAAAAATAAAATATACCGGTCGAATAGAGAACCTCCTCCGTTTTTTCGTCGGTTAAAAAAGATTCCCTCAAAAAAGCATTGCGACGGGCCCGCAAGCCTGTAATTCCTCCACTTGTCATCTTGTAGATCACTGAAAATCGTGGCACATCTTAACCAAACATTATTCGACAAAAAAAATTAAGCTTTGACCTAAGAATGATCAATATTGTTATTGGCGAGCAATATGTCTACTATTGAAAAAATTTGAGGGGGATTTAACTTCAATTGGAGAACGTAATTTTGACACTCTGACATGGAACGAAAAAGGAAACTCAAATATTCTATTTATCTTGATCAAATATATTCCAGTTATGTAATAATTGCCATGTTAATATCTCTGATAGAAATAGTTGCTGTTTATTATGTTATTCGCATCGGCACACTGGCACACATTAAAACTCGGTGAGACTTTAAATGTACTAAAAGTATTACATAGAAATTTTGAATCTCGAAAGATAAAATAACTGAAATTACCAAGGAAGAAATAAAAGATGAATTAATAACCTTTATAGGCAGATCGTATTGGGTAAATAAGGAGAAAAATGTGTTACTAATTTGCATAGTAGTCAAGGGCGTATCTAAAGGGGTGGCAGGGGGCCTGGGCCCCTCCTAAAATCAAGAAGTAAAAGAAAAAGCATAATTTGATTGGCGTTTGTTTAAAAAAATGAGATTTAAGCTCCAAAGCTACAGGGAGAAGCAGCCGAGCTAGAAGTGTCCAGCAAGTTTTAATATCTTCATTAGTGGTGAAATGAAAAAATGCATTCTCTCTAGTGCCGGAGTTTCAAGGGGAAATTCGAAGCCTGTGTTCTGGGTGGACATTTCAGAGGGCAACAAAGTTAAGTGTGACTCAAAACACGGAATCAAAAGGGGATCATGACTCCCCTGACGGGGTCAAAGAGTTTCTAAAATCTCACTTTTAGATCTTTAGTTCTGGAAAAATTTCCAGGTGAGAGGACTTGATTCCCTCCGCTCTCCAATGTCACAAAATAAAACTAAAAATTGAAAATTTCCGTAGCAGTGCTCCTTACCCGCCTCTTCTCTAATAATTTGATCAGCAATCTCTCAAATCCGGTAACTTTTTAACGTTTTTAAAGATAATTTGCAATTGTTTTTAGGTAGGGGACAGGGGCGACAAATAAGGGGGCAAGAGGGGCGGTTGCACTCCCAAATGTTTCCCGCAGAATAATAAAAAACAGGGACATTCAATTTATATTTTCCACAAATCAATGATGGGTGTGAACTGTGAACACGATATAGGTTTTTATTCCATCAAACTCTAAAATGAATGCAAAAAGATTGAAATTCATTCTCTTGATGCGCGCAAAATAAATTTAAAAACTTTGTCATTTTTAACAAAAGCTGATGAAACTCGAAACTTTTTCCTCTAGATTATTTCAAAGAGAAAGGAATCGGAAACATGTGTTTTCTAACTCTAACATAAGCACAACAGAACAAGAAAGGATTTTACTCTTTGACTGGATATTGATGAAAAGCAAAATTTTCTCTTGTTCTTGTCGCCAAGCATTGTAGATTAAAACTTAACTAAAAGTTGAAAACTAATTTCTACTATGCTCACAATAGCTTATAGCTTTTCTTGTATAACGAGCTATAGCAGTGTTATAGCTCGTTACAAGAAAATTAAATCTTTGGACATAAAAACTTAAAGTGTTTTAATTACTCTAATTTTTCTTAATATAAAATTATTTTTAAGACCTCTTTATGCCAACCAATAGGTATTTTATTTCATACTAGCTGACCCGGCGAACTCTGTTCCGCCTTAAAGGCAATAAATAAAAAAATTTTTGAATTTATTAAGTTTTTTATTATTAGAAAATACAAAAAAAATTAAGTACCTACATTAATCATTCATTATTGTTTCTGTATTTTAGTACATAGGTTGCTCTTCACTTAAGTACCTTGTGATGCACAACATTTTTTGTTTTATTATCAGGCGCAAAAAGAAACAACGCAGATGGTCTTCCGACCCGTAAACATGCCACATATAATTGACCATGGGAAAAACAGTGATGTTCTAGATTCAAACCACAAACTTTTAAGGATTGGCCTTGTGATTTGTTAAAGGTCATGACAAATGCAAGACGGATCGGAAATTGAAGTCTTTTAAATTCAAACGGCATATCGGTTGGGATCATCAAGATCCTAGGAATGAGCAATCGTTTCTGACAGCTTATCACATATAAATTTCAAGGGAAGTAACGCGTTTGTTTATAATTTATTTCACGAAAAAGTCAAATAATACTCAACGCACCGCTGACTTACAACCTGTTTACTGCGTTCCGGACTTGCCAGAACGTGTGCTTTATGTCGCTCAGCCATGGAGGTGTCCAAAAAAGGCTTAGTAAAAAGGCTTAGTCAATAAGACAGTTTTTCTATTTATGTAACTGACACACATAAATTATAGCCTATGTCCGTCTCCTGGCTCTAAGCTACCTACCCACCAATTTTTAGTTATATCGGTGCAGCCGTTCTTGAGTTATAAATAGTGTAACTAACACGACTTTCTTTTATATATATAGACTAGCTGACCCGGCGAACTCTGTTCCGCCTTAAAGGCAATAAATAAGAAAATTTTTGAATTTATTAAGTTTTTTATCATTAGAAAATACAAAAAAAATTAAGTACCTACATTAATCATTTGTTATTGTTTCTGTATTTTAGTACATAGGTTGCTCTTCACTAAAGTACCTTGTGTTGCACAACATTTTTTGTTTTATTATCAGACGCAAAAAGAAAACACAGATGGTCTTCCGACCCGTAAACATGCCACATATAATTGACCATGGGAGAAACGGTGATATTCTAGATTCAAAACCACAAACTTTTAAGGATTGGCCTTGTGATTTGTTAAAGGTCATGACAAATTCAAGACAGATCGGAAATTGAAGTCTTTTAAATTCAAACGGCATATCGGTTGGGATTATCGGGATCCTAGGAATGAGCAATCCTTTCTGACAGCTTATCACATATAAATGTCAAGGGAAGTAACGTGTTTGTTTATAATTTATTTCACGAAAAATCAAATAACACTCAACGCCCCGCTAACTTACAACCTGTTTACTGCGCACCGGTAGCTGCCAGAACGTGTGCTTTATGTCGCTCAGCCATGGAGGTGTCAAAAAAGGCGTAGTAAAAAGGCTTAGTCAATAAGACAGTTTTTCTATTTATGTAACTGACACACATAAATTATAGCCTATGTCCGTCTCCTGGCTCTAAGCTACCTACCCACCAATTTTTAGCCATATCGGTACAGCCGTTCTTGAGTTATAAGTAGTGTAACTAACACGACTTTCTTTTATATATATAGATTGAGGTATTTTATCTTTAAAAATCTCGCCCCCTCAAATAAAATGGTGAAATGCCGTCCCTGGTAGGAGAGCTCTCGAATGTCTCAATAAAAAGTTGCCACTATATTTACATAGTTACCAAAAAATGTATTTTTAAATTGAAAAATATTTAGGTCTGCCAGGATTACCTTGAAGTTTCAAGTTTTTTAGTGAAAACGATGATTAAAAAAATGTATAAATAATGGCAAAATAATTATTTGAGTGGAAAAATGGACCAATCTCGCTATTTCAAAGCGCTGTACTTCAATGTTTTTTACTATCAATATAATAATAAAAATTATTCTGCAGAATGAGTAAATATTCTAAAAATATGACTGACTAGCGAAAGTGTGAGGTTTTTCATAACTGTTTCTGGTAACCTAAAAGTTAAATTTTAGCTGAAATGCATTTTTTATCGATAGATTGCTCTTTAAGTACTCCATTTTTGCACTTAAGTCATTATTTTGGCTTTACGCATAATTTATACATTTAAAAAAAAATCGTCGGTTTTACGAAAAACCTTGAAACTTCAAGTTAATCCCGGCGGACCTAAATATTTTTCAATTTCAAAGCAAATTTTTTTGGTAACTATGTGAATACAGCGACAACTTTTTATCAACTTGAAATTTTGAATTACGAAAAAAAAAAAAAAAAAATCGTGATGCACCCTAATGTACATACGACTTAGAATTAATTGTACTTTTGAACACAAATCGTTGTAGTTTTTGAATTAATTTGACAAGACTAGAATAAGTATATCAACCAGTATTTGCGTTAAAAGAAAGGCGAGTGACTAGGCGACATCGGTCATCGGTCCTTGAGAAGGGGGAGATTTCGGCGCGCGCTCCTGGAAGCTTTGGAAGCTCCCCCCCCCCTCCCAGGGGCGCCGAAGCTTGAAGCAGCATTGGCGTTTTTCGTACGGGGAGCGCATAGGCGCCTTCGGTCCGTGAGAAGGGGGCGCCGAAGCTTGAAGCAGTATTGGGCGTTTTAAGTATGGAGAGCACCTATAGGCGCCCCTTGAAGCTTTGGAAGCGCCCCCTCAGGTGCCCCTGACTTGTTTAAGGAAACGCCTGGTCGTCTGCAGTAAGGCGACAAAAAAAAATCTATATTTTTCAACAAACAAAAATTGATACAGAAAAAAAACGTTTGAATTAAAAAAAAAAAAAAAAACGACGACGACTGTCGATCGGCGCTTTTTAGAGCGGCGCACCGGACATTTGCCCGAATGCCCACATGGCCAGTCCGACCCTGGTTTCAGGGCACGCAGATGTTTGTGAACCTTATCAAGGAGTCTCCTTAGCTCCTGTGCTGACTCGTTTATTCTTTCAATTCCTAGGATCTCATGTATGTGGCTGTTCACAATTAGCCTTTTGTTTTCAAATCGCTGTGTTAAAGCCTTCCACAGCGATTGGTAGGAGTCATCTACGGTTTCAATTTCCTTCGCAGGACCACATAGCGTTGATTTTAGATAATATAGTTTCTGAGGTTCTGATAGATTAGAGTTGCTGTTTATGATTGATTTAAATTGTTCTTTGAAAAGGAACCATTCTTCATAGTTTCCGTTGAACTTTGGAAGGGCTATTTCCGGGAGTCTTATGACGATGGGAGAATTATGGGACTTCTGCTGTATTAAAGTGGAATTGCTATTGTTAAACTGTTTGTAAAGGCGTTTTAGAGTCAGTTCAATTGTTTCCACTTCCTGTTCTAGTCCCGTGAAAATAAGTTCATTTTCTTGAACCTCTTCATCCTTCAAAACTACATAATATTCCATTTTGAGCTGTTCTAGTTTTGTTTTAACGGATTGCACACTATCGAGCTTGCACTCGATTTCGGTAGCATCAATGGACGTAATGTCGTTTCCTATGAACGACAACAATCGGGTGAGTTGGCCTTTCAACCCACCTCGTCTTCTATTTAAGACGTTCAAATCCGTCATGTTTGCAACACAAGAAAAGTCTGTCACATTCACAAACAAGGCTGGTATCGCTCCGGCACGGTGGGACCAAAAATGGGTCCGTTTGGATGAGGGGGGAGAACTATATCTCCCAGCAGTGGACTGTATATAGATGAGTCGCAGTTCCAGCAAACATATTTATTGCTCTTCACACATTAAGATACAATATTGCATGGAAAGAGAGAGACAGAGAGCCCTATGGCTTTCTTCGTTGGGATATCAAAGGCGACTGGTGAGGGAAGGCAAGCAACCTGATCCCCGCACCGAGAGAGGGGTAGGTGTCACTTGGCGAAGCCAAGTCCCCATACTGGCGACTTATCACTCTCATACGCAAGCAAGGCGAGAACATCACTTTTTTTTCCCCTCCGCTCAGGGTGTCACCCCTTAGATTAAACGATTATTGCTGATGTCTGTGTATCGATAACTCCCGAATAAAAAAGGTGAAGCGTAATTTAACCAAAGTTTGTAAAAGAATAAAAAATATATACATCTGCTTTGTTCTGGCAAAATTGCTATGTTAAACCTCTTTATCTAACATTTTAAATCACCGCAAGGTGGCTCACTTGAGCTCTAAAAATACGAATACGTTCTGACTTGGCGAAATTTACCATATTTAACAATGCCTATTATGTTTTTTGGTGCCGGCCACCACGTCTAGTGGTCAGCGACGTCTGACCGTGATGCGGTGGCCCCGGGTTCGAGTCCCGGCTGGGGCATGGGCGTACTTTCTCTCTCTCATGTCATTGTCCTTTCTGTGTGTGTGAAAGTGAGTTATGAATGAATGCCTACCCTATAAAGGGGTCCTTATGGCATGTGTGTTGAGCATAAAATCGGTCTTCCACCTAAAACGGTGCTCTTAAAAACGGAAGCCGTATCATTACCCCATCCTTCAAGGACCTGGTCTAGCTTTGCTGACCAACGGGGCATGTAACAACAACAAGATGTTTTTTGGTACTTACGTATTACTTCCACTGCATCTACAAAAAGATTTAGCGGTTTATTTAGCGTTTTTTGGGGGGGGGGGGGGACAACAGCCACAAAACAAAGGAAAAACGCGAAGTCTGTTTTAACCGCCAAATCTGTAGCTGCAGTGCTGAAAACAAGAAGTTCTGTCAAGAACTAAACGAGCCTACTTTCCCGTACATCGACATCGGCATTCTAGCATCTGATCCTCTTGATTATCTGAGACTGAAAATTATGTCAGACATACCTTTTTAGCACTTTAAGCTGATTTCTAAAAGCAAACTATACCCCCCCATCAGATGAAATAGACACGTAAAAAGTAAATAAACGAACAAATAAAGTTTTGCCGCACCTTTTAAAGAATGTAACTCTTACAGATCTTCCGTAGAAAAATTCCTCAATCGTTTTCAAAAAAAAAAAAAAAATCAAAAGTACAAAGAACATCAAAACACATTTTATCAAAGAAAGAAAAAAAAAAACGAAAAAAAAAACTCGTCTGTGAAAAAAATGTCTCGAATTTCATTTTTAATCCGTTGCCAGTTAAGAAAGAATAAAATGCCCTCTTACATGAAAAATTTTTGTAACAAAAAAAAATCGTCTGCCAAAAAAAAAAAAATGAAATGAAACAAATGAATAAATAAACAAAAAATCGTCTGCACAGTCCGTCTTTTTTTTTTTTTTTTTGAGCCTGCATTTCCGCCATGTTTTCGGAGTCGGAGTCGGAATCAGAGTCCTCACAGAAGATGATTCAGAAAAGTTACATACATTATTTATCAAAACCATTTTCT
Organism: Uloborus plumipes; assembly: GCA_038373865.1. NCBI lineage: Eukaryota > Metazoa > Arthropoda > Arachnida > Araneae > Uloboridae > Uloborus > Uloborus plumipes. Next base: position 29,464 of record JAXGGA010003846.1, read on the forward strand.
TACAAATTTAGTTTGAAGAAAATCCGCCTTTAAGCTCAGGATCAACATCCAACTTAAATTTCCCCATAGGCTCTAATGTTAAGTTTTTTTCTGAACGGTTCAACATTGAACAAAAAAATGGTACAAATCAAACAGCAAAAGATGGGAATGAGCCTCTCCGAGATTTTTCGAGCAAAAAAAAAAAAAGTTTATTCAATTCGGACGGTTCACTTAAAAGTTATTAGGTGGGGAAAAGTTGCTTGAACGGTTCAATGTTGAACGAAAAAAAGTTCAAATTGAAAATTTAGCTTCGGTAATGAAGTATTCTTGCCGAGATCCTTTCGAACAAAAAAAAAGTTCGTTTAAATCGGACTGTTCACTCAAAAGTTATTAGGGGTGACAGTTTGTTTGAGCGGTTCAATGTTGAACGAAAAATTGTTCAAAAATGAAATGTAAATACGGGAATGAAGTAGTCTTGATAAGATCTTTTCAACAAAAAAAAGTTTGTTCGAATCGGAATGTTCATTCAAAAGTTATTAGGGGGCGGAGACAGACAGACCGACCGACGACAGACAGACCGACAAACAAATTCCCCATTGCAATACCCTACTTTTTAATTTTTCAATATTTATTTTTCTTTTTATTTCTTTTTGACTTTTTTCGGACTTCGCGATATTTTTTAGATGCATTAAGCCACTTTTAATACTTTTTTCGTCTTTCTTTTATTTTTAACGGGAAAGTAGGCTAAAAACGTGAGTAGTACCTATTTTTTTTAAATAATTTACAATTTCGACGAAATTATAGTTTCAGTTGATGGCCTGTTGCATTTACTTGAAGATTTATTTTAAATCTTAGTGGAACCTTTAGATAAATTATTATAACGTCGAGCATGTCAAATAGGCAAGAAATTTACCATCATTGTTTTTATTTTTGGCAATATTTAATGTCTTACAAAAATATTTAAAATTAAATCAGCAAAAGTTTTGAGGGAACTATAGTTACCTCAAAACTTTTGATGATTATCAGTCGTCAAAAAGTTGTTTGGCGGATCTTTTTTAATGAGGCTTCTAAAATGATCGCAGTACCAATATCTTGAAGAACACATGGAGAATTCTTTCTCAGTAATGCTTTTGAGAACATTTTAATAACTGAGATTTTCGGCAGTTTTTCTTTTTCTCAATTGTCGCCAAATTTTTAGGCCATAAAAATCCTCCTCTTTCTCTAATTTCGTTTTTTAATGAAGCTTTCAACCTTTATCAAATACTCGATATTTTTATTTTGTGGGTTATGTTACATGTTAATGCAGCATTTAAAGTTAAATTTGATTTGGCGAGTTTTTTAAACAAGAATTCTCATGTTATTCAGCAGCTGTTAGTGTTTGTTTAATTGGTGTATTTTTTTAAACTTTCAATGATATAATTTAATTATTCAGCTGATTACTCTTCATTTCCATAGAAATTGTAGTCTTGTTTCAATCCTTGCTTCGGCTTATTTTTAAAAATCCATTTAAATGACAAAATAATTTATAGTATCGCCATAAGCCAGAAAGGTAGTTTCAATGTAGCTTTGAAGAAATAAGACAACAATAAATAAAACAAAATAAACCCAGTAAAGATTAAACATGAAGCTGAAAAATAAACGAGATTACTACTTTGAAAACTAAATAATAGCACATGAAAAGAAACAGGCAATTGCCTTCACTTCAATAGCAAAAACTCCTTTAAAGTGTGATGTTTTTATAAAAATACCGTAAGGAATATACAGTAATAACTTTTCAATCATCATCTATATTTAAACGTTATCCGACATCAGCATCCACCAACTTAATGCATTTTAATTATAATAATTATCATCGCGAGAATATATCTTGTTTTCAAGATTTAACTCTTAAGACTTGCCATTCATAAATAATGTTACACATAGTACAAACAAGAAGTTCTGTCAAGAACTAAACGAGCCTACTTTCCCGTACATCGACATCGGCATTCTAGCATCTGATCATTATTCTCTTAATTATCTGAGGCTAAAAATTATGTCAAACATACCTTTTTACCACTTAAAGCTGATTTCTAAAAGCAAAATGTACCCCTCTCATCAGATGAAATAGACACATAAAAAGTAAATAAATGAATAAATACAGTTTTGCCGCACCTTTTAAAGAATGTAACTGTTACAGTTCTTCCGTAGAAAAATTCTTCAATTGTTTTCAAAAAAAAAAAAAAATTAAAAGCACAAAGTACATTAAAACACATTTATCAAAGAAAGAAAAAAAAACAGAAAAAAAAAAAAAAAACCTCGTCCGTTGATAAAATGTCTCGAATTTCATTTTTAATCCGTTACCAGTTGTTAAATATAAATAAAGAATAAAATGCTCTCGTGAAGGAAACATTTTTGTTACAAAAAAAATCGTCTGCCAAAAAAAAAAAAATAATAATAATAAATAAAATAAAACAAATGAATAAATAAACAAAAAATCGTCTGCACAGTCATTTTTTTACTGAGCCTGCATTTCCGCCATGTTTGCGGAGTCGGAGTCGGAATCAGAGTGCTCACAGAAGATTATTCAGAAAAGTACTTTACAAAACCATTTTCTTACAAAGTTAGTTTGAAGGAAATCCGACTTTAGGTTCAGGATCAACATTCAACTTAAATTCCCCGTAGGCGCTAATGTTAAATTTTTTTTCTGAAAGCATCGCGGGACAGGTTGTTTGAACGGCTCAAAGTTGAACCAAAAATTGTTCAAATCGAAAAATCAAATATGGGAATGAGCTGTACTCTCCTAGATCTTTCCAACAAAAAAAGTTTATTCCATTCGGATGGTTCACTCAGAAGTTATTAGGTGGGGAAAGGTTGCTTGAACGGTTCAATGTTGAACGAAAAAATGTTCAAATTGAAAATTTAAATTCGGTAATGAAGTATCCTTGCTGAGATCCTTCGAACAAAAAAAAAAGTTTATTTAAATCGGACTGTTCACTCAAAAGTTATTAGGGATGACAGCTTTCTGGAGCGGTTCAATGTTGAACGAAAAATTGTTCAAATCGGAAATGTAAATACGGGAATAAAGTATCCTTGGTAAGATCTTTCGAACAAAAAAAAGTTTGTTCAAATTGGACTGTTAACTAAAAAGTTAGTATCGCGGGACAGGTTGTTTGAACTGCTCAAAGTTGAACCAAAAATTGTTCAAATCGAAAAATTGTTCAAATCGAAGTTAAAAAAATAAAAAGGTAAAATGAATATCGAAAAATTAAAAATTTGAAAGTAGGGTATTGAGATGGGGAATTTGTGTGTCGGTCGGTCTGTCGGTCGGTTTGTATGTCCCCCCCCCCCCTAATAACTTTTGAATGAACATTCCGATTTGGACAAACTTTTTTTTTTTGTTGGAAAGATCTCGGCGAGTAGGGGAGACTGGGGACGGTTGTGACGCGGGGGGCGGTTGTGACAGTCGTATATTAGCTTAACCATAATTAATACCTGGTTGAAGCAAAGAGAGAGAGTATCAGCATGTTTGTCTGAATGTGTGTCAAAGCATTGCGGTAGCCATCGAGCGACATTAACGCTAGCAGAGGGGTTGGTTACTTTTTAACAGTCAAAAGTAAGTTTTTTTGTTCGGTGTCTTTTAGTAATTCCTGTTGAATGGGTACAGATAGAGAAATGAAAGTTTTCTCACCGTTAGTAGTGAACCTTAATAGTGAAATAGCAGTGATTACTTTTTATGTAGGCTATTTTGTATTGCCATGGCGATTGCTGTTTTCAAAAGTAGTGGATTGGGGTCGGTTGTGACAAATTGCGTGGGGACAGTTGTGACACGAGTAAAACATGTTTTTATCATATTTGATGCCCATAATACGCTTGGAGAAGACAGAAATAGGGCAGTGTGACCTAAAGAAATATAAAGAAGCTTATAAAGAAGTGAAACTTTTTTTTCTTTCGGACAGCTTTGGAAATGCAACGTTAATCGTAAGTCTTTGCAACGAAACATTCATTCGTAAACGCGATGGAGCCGGCCGGCGCTGTCACAATGAAAACAACGTGTGCATCGGTTATATTGCTCACAATAAAATGCTTTTGAGCTTACACATACGCTGAAAGCAGATATGAGAGTAAAATGGCTGCTGAGAAATGGTTCCGTTCATTTATGAATAGAAATGTTTCACGTCTGTTCGAGTAGCTCATACAACTAGACTTTCAAAAGTAACAAGCTTCAATAAAACAAATAAATGTGGAATCTTTCTTTGATACTTGAGATTTGTTATGAACAGACACGGTTATGACACACAGGATGTTTCCAAAACAGACGTTACGAAATTCCAAAAATCTGATAATTTTGTAAAACTTGGTATAAGGCTACTTCAATTGAACGAGACACATTGTTAAATGTTAAACTTTCCCAGATGAAGGTTATGTTGAATTACGTTTAATATTACTTGAAATTAAAAGTGATCTAGACTGTTTTGCTGTATTTTTGAGCTTGTCACAACCGACCCCAAGCACTGTCACAACCGCCCCTGGGGTGGGGTCGGTTGTGACATTTTTTCCTTTTTTGTTTAATTTGGTCCTGTGAGTTAACTATTGTACTTAGGGAGAAAATTTTAGCGTTTATAAGCAGGCAAATAAACACTTTAACATAAAAACAACTTTAAACCAGCTCACATTCATTTCTAAGGGATCTATGGGGGAGCAAATGAAAATTGTCACAACCGTACCCAGTCTCCCCTACAGCTCATTCCCATATTTGTTTTTTCGATTTGAACAATTTTTGGTTCAACTTTGAGCCGTTCAACCAACCTATCCCGCGATGCTAACTTTTGAGTGAACAGTCCGATTTGAACAAACTTTTTTTTGTTCGAAGGATCTCAGCAAGGATACTTCATAACCGTATTTAAATTTTCAATTTGAACATTTTTTCGTTCAACATTGAACCGTTCAAGCAACCTTTCCCCACCTAATAACTTCTGAGTGAACCATCCGAATGGAATAAACTTTTTTTTTGTTTGAAAGATCTCGGAGAGGCTCATTCCCATATTTCGGTTTTTGATTTGAACCATTTTTCGTTCAATATTAAACCGTTCAGAAAAAAAATTTAACATTAGCGCCTACGGGGAATTTAAGTTGAATGTTGATCCTGAACTTAAAGTCGGATTTCCTTCAAACTAACTTTGTAAGAAAATGGTTTTGATAAATAATGTTTGTAAAGTACTTTTCTGAATAATCTTCTGTGAGGACTCTGATTCCGACTCTGACTGAATCAGAGTGCAGACTGAATCTCTGTGCAGACGATTTTTTGTTTATTTATTTATTTGTTTTATTTTATTTATTATTATTATTATCATTATCATCATTATTATTATTATTATTTTTGGCAGACGATTTTTTTTGTAACAAAAATGTTTCATTCACGAAGGCATTTATTCTTTATTTATATTTAACAACTGGCAACGGATTAAAAGTGAAATTCGAGGCATTTTATCAACGGACGAGTTTTTTCTTTTTTTTTCTTTCTTTGATAAAATGTGTTTTGATGTACTTTGTACTTTTATTTATTTATTTATTTATTTATTTATTTTGAAAATGATTGAGGAATTTTTCTACGGAAGAACTGTAACAGTTACATTCTTTAAAAGGTGCGACAAAACTTTATTTATTCATTTATTTACTTTTTATGTGTCTATTTCATCTGATGAGAGAGGTATATTTTGCTTTTCGAAATCAGCTTTAAGTGCTAAAAAGGTATGTTTGACATAATTTTTAGTCTCAGCTAATCAAGAGAATAATGATCAGATGCTAGAATGCCGCTGTCGATGTACGGGAAAGTAGGCTCGTTTAGTTCTTGACAGAACTTCTTGCTATAATATGTGTGAGAGAAAGCATTATTAAACAACAAAACAGGGATGTCGCTATCGAAAAAAAAAATAACATTTTTTTTATATCAAAAGGACAGCAAAATTGCAAGTTTTAAACTGAAAGTTTCCACTTACAATCCATCGTCCCTTTTTAAGTGGAATGGTTCGCGAGTGCTAGGCGCGGTTTTTACGGACGGACAATATCTAGACTTAATTGTAAAATTTACCAAGGTAGGAAATAAGTAGCACGTAATCGTAATTAGATTTGGACTATTTCGTTTTGATACCTAGCATTCATAACCTAGGAACTGAATTTCTAAAATTTCGGACGGCAGCGAACATTTTCTCTTCAGGCCCATTGCAACCGCGATCCACGATTAATTTTAATCGATTTCAAATCAGGTAATGCGATGAAGTAATGACAGTGATATTCAATGATTGATAAAGTTGTAGAAAAAAAAGCATATTAAGAAATCTTTGAAAATTAACACGCTTGAAATATCTACAAAAGCTACAGAGCCTACGTATAAAATTTGCCGATTATTTCCCAACAATATATTATACAATTAGAGTGACAGTACGATAGCTGTGAAAACAACTTTACTGGTTAGGATTTTAAAAGAAGAGCTTCATGAAAAGTTCCGTCAGATCACCGATAGGTTTTGTTTATCGCAATAGAATCAATTTGCAAAAGCGGAATCGATGGCATTTCCGATCTCGATTATTTGTTATTTTGTTAGAACAGTAGGAGGCATTCCTCTCCAAATGAATGAACGAAAAGAATGATATTTCCCCGCTCACCCAATAAATCAGCTCTCAAGCGTAATGCTATGAGACAAGACTGGTCAGCACATTACAAATCATGGATGACTGGAGGATAACTCTTTTATTTACCGTTGTCTGTTTTTTTTTCTATCCCCCCAACCCCTTCCCTGCACTTCTTTCCTCATGTTCGCGTAATCAATGAAAACGTGAGCGGATACCATAAAAGTCCTTCAAGAAGTATGCTTCATATTTCATTTGATAATGACTGGTTTTCGACTAAGCATTTGCCGTGTTTAATACACCAGATTTGAAAGATACATGAAAGTTAAACAAGAAAGGAAGTAAAATAAATAAGACCGAAGTATTTGTTACCGAAATGTTAATGAATTGAAATGATATTCCATTTGTATTTAAATAATATGGGGAAAAACTGATGTGCACAAAATATGACTTCCTTGTACATCTCCTAAACAAGAAATATTTTGATAAATAAAAAAAACTAGGTGCAAGGGGGGCGGGCTCCCTTCGTACCACCTGCGGCGGTATATTAACTAATGAGCAGTACATTAATTTTAGGCTTAGCATGCTTCAAACTTAGCCCACTTTAGCTGAGACCATTCCAAAGTTTGCGCGCTTTCAGCTTCGACCAGTGGTCCAGGTTCAGAATTGGAGTAGTATACATTTTGTAAGTTTCGTGGGGGGAGGGGGAGCTCAACGACCAAACTGACAAAGGGCTCACCTTGGCTCTCGGCGGCCCTGTACCTCCCCTTATTTTTCCAAAACGGAAACGAAGAGATAATTATGGTTTGAAAATACACGCCTCAGTTATTCCCATTCCGCTCGAAACAGGCGTTCTGACAGCTTTTCACATTGCTCCGAACGAGTGAAACGGCCGAGGAGCGAAAAAGTCGAAAGCAGGAGCAAAATAGCAGATTTCGCAGAAAGATAGGAGGCAGAAAAGATGCATTCAATTAATATCTCTGCTAATTGAAGTCGTACAGTTATGCAACATAGCCAAACATGATCTCAAAAATTAAGAATCTATCGATAACTGATTCGCTGATGAGTGCATAACAAGCACGTCGAAGTAACCGAATTGGCGGTGGTTTCTTTCCTATTCCGTGCTGATGAGTGAATAACAATCGATGGTCAGTCCTCTGGTGACACATTCATGAGCGACATAAATTCATTCATACATACATAATCAGCAGAATACTGGATAAACAACTTTTCCCTTCGGAAACAAAATATTTGCTTTAAAAAAAAACGTTTCATTAAATAATGAATGAGATTATATATAAGTCCAGCTGGAGATTTTACATTTAATGTTGTGTTAGAAGATATGCTCTGCTGTTTAACCGCGAATTTTATTTTCTAATGCCTTATAAAATATTCGAAGGGGCAATTCCAAACCACGAATTTTTCAAACCGTAAAAAATGAAAAAGTCAATAAAATCATTCTTTCTCACAAAAATAAATTGCATTATCGATTCTTTTTGTTTTATAGGGTAGCAAAGAAGAATTTAAAAAAGAAGTTGTGTAGCAAAAAAAAAAAAAAAGACGAAAGGGAAAGTTTTCTTTTAGTGCTTAATAACATCTTCCTGAAAATATTTTATTTGAAGTTATTTTAGTTTAGTTATTCCGCTGAAAATACGAGGCGTATTTTTAAAGAAAGTACCGTTTTGGTATAAAGTAAAAACAAGCAAATATATCTGAATATTTTTTTTTACATGAAAGTTCATACCTTAAACTACTTTTCTACATAATTGCCACCAATTACAATGGCACTTATCATATCGTACAATCAGCTTTAAAGTCCCTTTTCAAAGAAATATGCCGCCACTGCATTACGATCAATCTGACATCACCGTCATTGTCATGGCACCAGCTAGCCGCCGAGGTGCTGTTTCAGATGAAAAAATAGGTAGTAGTCACTGGATGCTCGATCTGGGTTGCTTTTGCACAAAATCTTCATTAATGAAGGAAGGTCGACCACTCCGTTCCTTGGTGTGCCCAATAGAGTGGCCATCTTTGAACGCTAGTACCCAAATCCTAACCATTCCATCGCTGATAATGGTTTCACCATGTACTGAAGAAATCTCGCGATGAGATATCGATAGCTTTTAACCCTTTCGCAGTCAAAAAACGAATTGCCGCACTTACCTAACAGTCGGCGGCATTCTCAATCGATGGATGTTTTCTGAAGCTGAATGTAAGATATGATAAGTGCCTTACATTTAATGACAATTACGTAGAAAAATAGTTTAAAATATGGGCTTTCATGCAAAAATACAATTGTAAAGATATTTCTGTCTGATTTTTATATACATCAAAACTTACTTAAAAAACGTACTTACTTTAAAAACGCGCCTCGTATTTTAGATGTTTCGATAGAATAAATGAATTGAGTAAAATGTAATATGGTTAAAAAGGTTAATTATCAGATTAAAATGATTCATAAGAAAAAATAACGAATCATAATAACCAAACAAAATTAACAAATACATAATTAATAATTACGAGTATACAATAATGTACATAAGTACGCTCATCGCAAGTAACGAAAGTATACATGAGAAGTCAAGTATAATAGCGCAGCCAAAATTAAACCTTCTGGCGGGGAGTCCTAACAGTTCTTACATTTCTATAAGCTGTCATATTAGGATTGGCAACATGTATTAAAACAAAATGTTCTGGGGGGGGGGGGTGACTCCGATTCCCCCTCACTGTGCTCCTGATCGCGAACCTCGTATATTTAAGTGAATAGTGTAACAAAAACGAAACATGTAAATCTTAATTCACTGTGTCAATCAATTACTTCAATGAATTTTTCCCTTACGTCTCAATCCTTTTTCTATCCACAGACTGCTCTATAGAAAAAATAACTATAAATAAAAATAAAACTTTTAAACATTAGCACTCGTTTACAAGAAAACGCATCTTTTTTTATAGTAACTGACATTATTTGTCTACAGTCCTAGCAGGTAGAAACTAAACTAAACGTCTCTTTGTGAAACTCAAGTTTTTCGTATGAGACAAACCACCTTGGAAACTTGAGTCTTCGCAATCACCTTCTCCTAATATTGCATTTGTCAACATCCGCTGTCTACATGGAAGTTAAAGTCTCCTTCGTTGAACTTAACGCATATTGAAACTTATCAAAAATCTCTTTGTGATATAGCACCTAAATCCTTCCAGTAGTACTTTTGATAAAATACTGTAAGAACTACTTAATTTTATAAAAGAAAAAAAAAAAGATACCTAATTCTAATAATATGATCAAACAAAGAAATGCTTGAAAATTATTTATCAGATTTTTATTTTATTTTTCTAACTGATCTATTTTTAATTTATACCCGGACCATGCCCCTTCTCTTAACTTATGCCATAGTTCACACACTTATCCTTCTCGTATATTTTTAAAGCAATGTCACACCTTCATAAATTAATTTTATTCAGTTCTCTCTCTTTTTTTTTTTTTTGTGTCATTGTCAACATCAATGGGATGTAATCAAGTTTTGGATTTAGTGATTTTTTGCTTGATCGGGTACATTATTTGTGTGTCTGTTATCATTTATAATTTATTCACTTTTGGGACTCCATTTTTTTTCTTTTGCTTTCTTACTGTGACAATATTATTGTTTTTTTTTTAAATGGTGCATATAGTGCGCCTCAGCACTGTTGGCAATTGGCGAAAAATACAACTACAAAATTAAATGGAAAAGGGGAGGGAATTAAAAACAATAAGCACGTCAAGATTTCCACAACGTGCTCATTAAAGCGGAGTTGGAAGCGGATTAAATTAAAATTTATATCTTATAGTCAACCAGTGACGTTTCAAGTTAAAAAAAATGTTTCACCAACACTTGGTTATGGCAACCCTCGATTCTTTAGGTTTCAACTGATTTTGAGGCTTCCTAGGACGAATGTCAACAATCCTGAGGTGCTTTACAACTTCGAATTCGTTTTAGTGCTCTTGATGAAGGTCAAAAACTATTTCCAAAAATGAGTGCATTTTAATTTGCAACTAAAGGTTCCCAAAATTGAAAAAAAAAAAAAAAAAATCAAATTTTATGCGAAAGAAAAGTACAAAGGTCACCTTAAAAAGGAAAGCAGTCATTAAACATATTAAACACCCATCAAAGACATAGAATTGAAAGCCTCATTAAAATTCGCTTTTCGCAACGACTATTTTAGTGAAACAGAATGGGCATAACCGAAAAAAAGGAAGAAAATAATGAGAAAGAAAGACGGAACAAAAAAAGTGTATACATATACGTCATTACTTCAATTCTAACTCCATCGAAGGATTAAGTCCTGTTCCTCTACTACTACAGAGATATAGAATAAAAAAGACTAGTGAACAAAGAAAAGAAAAGAAAAAAAAAGAGAAGATGGCTCTCGGATAATTGAAAGAAATTCCTTGGGCGGAAATCTAACGAATAAGATTTTGCATGAGATGATAATAACAATAATAAAAAAAAGATCCCAGAGGATCTTTTCCTTCATCATGATGAGTGCCTGCACCATTTTACTCAGCCTCATTCTTCATTCTTAAAGAGCTTTCAAATTGAATATTAATTAAGGAGAACGATGCTCGACAGAAAGGGAAGGAAGCACTTGCGAGATGAAATAATTAAAGACATGAAATATTAACTCACTAATGCATTCGGCAATTATATATCGGACGCCAGTGGCCATGAAGGAGAGAGGGGGCAAAAAAAAAAAAAAAGTAATCAAAATATAAATTTAACTATACCAAAATTCACGAAGAAATATTTGCTGTTGCCACAAAATATCAAATATAGGCAAAGATGATTAATAATGAATACATATAACCGCGGCTTATGTATATGGCTTTGAAAGCTGGGTACGTGCTTGTTTTTGTAAGTATGCATCGAAGTTTAGCTGATTCCAAAAACTTTTCGCAAGAAAAAAAAACACTTAAGAAAAAAATAACTTTCACAAAATTATATAATATATTATGCACATAAGTATGAAATCGAATACACTTGAAGAGTGAACGGAAGAAAGGAGAAACGTCATTTTTTGTTTGAGACGAGTTCAGTATGACAACACTGACTGAGTACTACTTACAGAGTAAAATTTATTGCTCTGCGTAAACGAGCAAGAAAGGAATAGGATAAAGGCGAAAAATCAACCAAGAGTTTAAAGTATAATAATGAAAAAAGGGGTTTTGAACATCAAAAACGTGATTTTCTCGAGCACTGGAAAATTGAAATTTCGCCTTATATTTGTAGATGCATCAATGAATTCCATCTTTATAAATAAAGTAAATTTTTTATTCAGTCATGACATCTTTATAGAATTCCCAATACATAACAGTTGATAAAAGTTTTTAAAATTTGATAGCAGAGCATGTATAATAGGGTGGAGCGAAAAAAACAAAGTTTTTATTTTCGAATCGTAATAGTGCGGAAAAGTTGCGATTGGTGAAGACTTACAAAACAAAACAAAAATTTTTGAAATCGAATAATATCTTCCGATCCCGCAACGAGCCTGAAATTTCGAAAAAATGAAAATTTTCGTGTGTTTTTAGATATTTTTTACAAATTTTTGTTTAAATGTTTTATTTTAATGCTCTTGGACAGAAAAGTTACGGTTGGTGAAGCCTTCTGAAATTTTAAAAAATATATTGAGATCAAATAATACCTACTGATCCAGGAACAAGCCAGAAAAAAAAAAAAAAAATTGCATATTTTCAGCTTTTTTGGGGGGGATTAAAAAAAGTTTTAAAAACTGTTCTCATTTTTTTTTCTTCTTTTTTACCCGGTATCATAGCGTAAAGAATTTTAAAAAGCACTATATCACTCTTAAACATTAATTTTTTCTTGATTTTTTAGGTATCTTCTAAACATGCAAAACTACCATTCTTTACTACAATGAAACATTTTCAAATAATAGAAACTGTTACCTGACCTGACTGACTACCCACAGAATCCTTTAACATTAATTTAATTACTACTATTAAAATCTGTCCGCGTCTGTCTGTCTGTCCGTCTGAAGCTTGAACTCCTCAAAAACCGCTGAGCGTAAAGAATCAAACATAATACCATTCGATTCGAAATTTTCTAAGGAAGACAATAAGACCAGCCGCGTAATTGTACGACGTTATTTAGCTGAGATATTAATTAAAACGTTAATTAAATTCTTTGCACTTTTAACATTCCAAGACATTTATTTCTTTCAGTTGCCATTTTAAATTAAAGCGTTAATTAAATTATTGCACTATTTTAAATTCCAAGACTTTTATTTCGTACTGTTGCCATTTTAAATTAAAGCGTTAATTAAATTATTGAACTATTTAAAATTCCAGGACATTTATTTCTTACCGTTGCCATTTTGAATTAAAACGTTAACTAAATTATTGAACTATTTAAAATTCCAAGACATTTATTTCTTTCAGTCGCCATTTTAAATTAAAGCGTTAATTAAATTATTGCACTATTTTAAATTCCAAGACTTTTATTTCTTACCGTTGCCATTTTGAATTAAAACGTTAATTAAATTGTTGAACTATTCAAAATTCCAAGACATTTATTTCTTTCCGTAGCCATTTTAAATTAAAGCGTTAATTAAATTGTTGAACTATTTAAAATTCCAAGACTTTTATTTCTTACCGTTGCCATTTTGAATTAAAACGTTAATTAAGGCAGGAATTCAAGTGAAACAGGCGATCGCAAATTACAATCGCTACTGGAAATGAATTACATTAGAACGTTTCTTGGTAAAAACATCGCGACGTCAATATGACGTTTGCCTATGAAAAACGAGCTAGATAAAACGTCACAGCCTACTTGGCGAATAAGAGGAGATCGCTGACTGCTTGTGAGCTCTTATTGGCTCCACCCGTAGTGACGTCAGTGCCAAGTTAAGTTGATGATAATGTAATTCACTTCCAGAAGCGATTGCAATTCGAAGCGATTTCGAACAAAAAAAAGTTTGTTCAAATCGGACTGTTAACTAAAAAGTTAGTATCGCGGGACAGGTTGTTTGAACGGCTCAAAGTTGAACCAAAAATTGTTCAAATCGAAAAAACAAATATGGGAATGAGCTGTACTCGCCGAGATCTTTCCAACAAATTTGTTCAAATCCTTTGTTCAAACCGGAATGTCCATTCAAAAGTTATTAGGGGGGGGGGGGCAGACAGACCGACATACAAATTCCAAATCTCAATACCCTACTTTCCAATTTTTAATTTTTCTATTTTTTTACGTTCTTGTTTCCTTCTGACTTTTTTTTTGACTTAGCGATATTTTTTACATGCATTAAGCCACTTTAAATACTTTTTTCGTCTTTCTTTTATTTTTAACGGGAAAGTAGGATAACAAGAAGTTCTGTCAAGAACTAAACGAGCCTACTTTCCCGTACATCGGCATCGGCATTCTCGCATCTGATCATTATTCTCTTGATTATCTGAGACTGAAAATTATGTCAAACATACCTTTTTAGCACTTAAAACTGATTTCGAAAAGCAAAATATACCCCTCTCATCAGATGAAATAGACACGTAAAAAGTAATTAACGAATAAATAAAGTTTTGTCGCACCTTTTAAAGAGTGTAACTGTTACAAATCCTCCGTAGAAAAAATCCTCCTCGTTTTCAAAATAATAATAATAATAATAAAAATAAAATAAATAAATAAATAAATAAAAGTACAAAGAGCATCAAAACACATTTTATCAAAGAAAGAAAAAAAAGGAAAAAAAACTCATCCGTTAATAAAATGTCTCGAATTTCACTTTTAATCCGTTGACAGTTGTTAAATATATATAAAGAATAAAATGTTCTTGTGAATGAAAAATTTTTGTTACAAAAAAAATCGTCTGCCAAGAAAAAAAAAATAATAATAAATAAAATTAAACAATTGAATAAATAAACAAAAAATCGTCTGCACAGTCAGTCATTTTTATTTTCTGAGCCTGCATTTCCGCCATATTTGCGGAGTCGGAGTCGGAATCAGAGTCCTCACAGAAGATTACTCAGAAAAGTACTTTACAAACATTATTTATCAAAACCATTTTCTTACAAAGTTAGTTTGAAGGAAAGCCGACTTTAAGTTCAGGATCAACATTCAACTTAAATTCCCCGTAGGTGCTAATGTTAAAAAACGGTTCAATATTGAACGAAAAATGGTTCAAATCAAAAAGTGAAATATGGGAATGTATGGGAAAGCCTGTCCGAGATCTTATGTATTCCATTCGGACGGTTCACTCAAAAGTTATTAGGTGGAGAAAGGTTGCTTGAACGGTTCAATGTTGAACGAAAAAATGCTCAAATGGAAAATTTAAGTACGGTAATGAAGTATCCTTGCTGAGATCCTTCGAACAAAAAAAAAAAAATTATTTAAATCGGACTGTTCACTCAAAAGTTATTAGGGGTGACAGCTTGATTGAGCGGTTCAATGTTGAACGAAAAAATGTTCAAATCGGAAATGTAAATACGGGAATGAAGTATCCTTGATAAGATCTTTCGAACGAAAAAAGTTTGTTCAAATCGGATTGTTCACTCAAAAGTTAGCATCGCGGGACAGGTTGTTTGAAAGGTTCAAAGTTTAACCAAAAATTGTTCAAATCGAAAAATCAAATATGGGAATGAGCTGTACTCGCCGAGATATTTCCAACAAAAAACAGTTTATTCCATTCGGACGGTTCACTCAAAAGTTATTAGGTGGAGAAAGGTTACTTGAATGGTTCAATGTTGAACCAAAAATGTTCAAATTGAAAATTTAAATACGGTAATAAAGTATCCTTGCCGAGATGCTTCGAACAAAAAAAAGCTTGTTTAAATCGAACTGTTCATTTAAAAGTTATTAGGGGTGACAGCTCGTTTGAACGGTTTAATGTTGAACGAAAAATTGTTCAAATAGAAAATGTAGATACGGGAATGAAGTATCCTTGAAAAGATCTTTCGAACAAAAAAAAGTTTGTTCAAATCGGACTGTTCACTCAAAAGTTAGCATCCAAGGACAGGTTATTTGAACGGTTCAAAGTTGAACCAAAAATTGTTCAAATCGAAAAACTCACTTCGCCCGCTCCGTACGATTTTGATTGGGATGCTTACCATTCGCTAACCACTTAGGCCCCTAATCTTTTAAAATAATTTCTAATTTAAAAGCTCTTCAGCCAATTAGGAGAGGAAATAAACTTTATGGTAGGTGCGGCTTAGTCCGCTTAGCCAAATGGTTGACGTCATGAGCGTCGACTAAAACTGGCGGTTGCCGGTGATGAGTTGCAGTTAAATTTTAGAAACGTCTTTTTTTTTTTAAAGATGTTTCCTAACCATTCAATGTGATAAAATTTTGTGGAATTCGTTTATTGACCCTATCATGATTTTTATCAAAGACTATTTCTTACACTGCAAAAAATAAACGGTTGTGTTTACAATATAATACTGGCAGCAGAGGTTCCAGTTTAAAACTCTAAAATGTACAGCAATAAACTGAAAAGTTAGCAATTTTACGTTTTATTACTGTAAAGCAGCAATATTCCAACAATTTTAGTTTATTACTGCAAAGTTAGCTGTATTATACTGTAAAGACAACAGTATAATAATAGAAGCAGAGGTTCCAGTTTAAAATTACCAACTTTGCAGTTTATTACTGTAAAATTTGCAATTTACAGTTTATTACTAAAAATTAGCAGTTTTTACAGTTTAGTACTATAAAATTAGCTGCATTATACTGTAAAAACAACCTTCATTTTCCAGTGTAGCTATACACGCAATATATTTATAATAAAACGAAAGTCAACACTGACACACTGACAGGTAAATAAGCTTTAAAATACAAAAACATTCACTTCAAATAAATTTCAATACGAATATTTCAAAATAAAACATAAAAATGTGTATTCGTTCTAAAGAATATTTCTTCAAGCTTGGTTCGTACTAAAAAGTATGAAATAAAATAAGAATATGATTTATGACAAAACTCAAAAATTGCAGTTAATCTTAAGTACCTGGGGACCGATCCCGCTCGGTTAAAAAAAAAAAGAGGTTTGTAAACTCGTGATAAACTTAAAAAGCATTTTTAAGCCTTTGGTTGCAATTACGCATTTAAAACAGCTGTAATTTGTTTTAAAAAACACAACCTTATATAACATTTTGAAGCAAAAATGGGACACCGGTGTCCCACTGAAGGAAACACCGATTTCCCATGAATATTTTACCTTCTACGCAGAAAGGGACACCACTGTTCTGTGATGTTTTATATAACCAGAAAATTATTAGAATGCTAAATATAATATTTTCCCCTTATTTTGCCGTGAATTAATACAGAGTAATGAACAAAGTATGAAAAATACGTTGATAAAAATTCTGCGTCAAAGGGTTAATCCATGCTCACCGTAAAATCACACCCAATTTCATTTCATTTGGCGCCGAAGGGGTTGATGAGAATATATGCAGAGTCCCTGTTCTCCAGTACGCATTTAGCTGCAGTTGGTTTTCACTTTCACTTCACTTGACACTCCAAGATTCCCCCCGTACATACCACAACTCGTGGTTTAACCAGGATGGGGCCCTGAAGAGCTCTCTGTTCATTTTTGAACCAGGCCCAAGGGCCGAGCAAACCCTTGGCCCAGCATCCTTTTGAGGTATCGTCTCACTTGAAGGATTTTATGACCACGAACATTTTAACGTCCCCCAGCCACCATTAATGAAGACGGTGGATCTTTGATCGGCTGGAATTCCTCTATCCAGGACCCTCCGGTTACGAGTCTTACGAGTCTTACGAGTCGACTTACCGATCGGACTACCGCGGCCCACCCCCAATTCTAACTTTATTTTGATCAATCTCTTTTAAATTTCAAAAACAATAATAATTCTAACATGTTGCCAAAACTCGTTTGCCAAATACCATAAAAATTAAAATTTACGCTGATGTGATTAAATATGAAATCCATTGTTAAAATAAAACGTGGTTGAAACAGTAACAATAAGAGTAATCATAAAGAAAATGGCGAAAGAAAGCTCGTCAAACTTTTAATGAAAGCACGAAAAACGGGATTTTTTGTGAAAACTTGCGTTTTTACGGAAAAAACGCCGATGTAGCTGAACTCAAAAACCAAAACTTTATCTAAATGCAAAATTTTATGAAAATCGTTAGAGCCGTTTTCGAGATCCGAAATATATTACAGGAATTGCTCGTCTAAAGATATTAGATGTAATTTTGTTTCGAAACTTAATATTTTAAGAATGAGTTTGATATTTATTGATTTTTTACCTGAAATATCTTACTAAACACTCTTGAGGAGGAAAAAAAAGTATTTTAAAACTAACTATAACACTTTTATACTCAATTTTGAAATCGCACTTGAAAAGTAAAAAGTAATCTGATTTTTATATAATGTAAGTGACCATAAAATTCAATAGATTTCGGTGGACAATAACCACTGCTTTTATTCCATGTAAGGCCCCTATATATACGAGCCGGCGCATCAAGATTAAGTTTCACCACTTTGGATCCAGCGCGTGTTTGTGTGTTTGAGTGGTTGTTTTTTCTGGCCAGTAATCGCGTTTTGGTAATTTTTCACTGTGAGCAATTATTAGCGGCACGTGGATTTGGCAAAGCTTAGCAATGTGCCAAAACTTTTTTCTGGCAACCCTACTCCGCAACAATGAAAATTTGAAAGTAAAAGTTAAGGAATTGGATCCAAAGTGGTGAAACTTAATCTTGATGCGTCGGCCTGTCTATATAGCGGCTCTAATTCCATGGCTTTTGAATAAATGAAACAGCCTGTTATCTAGTGAAGCCTTGCTTTAACATTTCAAAAACAGTAACAATTTAACGTTGCCAAGTACCATAATTTGAACTTGCGCTGATGTGATTAAACATGAAATCCAATTGTTATAACAAAACGTGGTCTCCACGGAAACAGCAACAATGAAAGTAATCATAAAGAAAATGGCGAAATAAAAGCTTCTCAAACTGTCAATGAAGGCACACAAAAAACGGGGTTTTTTGTGAAAACTCGCGTTTTTACAGAAAAAACGCCGACGTAGATGAACTCAGAAACCAAAACTCTATCTAAATACAAAATTTTATTGAAATCGTTAGAGCCGTTTTCGAGATCCGAAAAATAAATAAATAAATAAATATATATACAAGAATTGCTCGTTTAAAGATATTAGATATCGTTTTGTTTAGATCAATTCTAAAGTAACCAATAAAATTAAAATTACATTTTTGAAACATGAACAAGAAGTTCTGTCAAGAACTAAACGAGCCTACTTTCCCGTACATCGACATCGGCATTCTAGCATCTGATCATTATTCTCTTGATTATCTGAGACTGAAAATTATGTCAGACATACCTTTTTAGCACTTAAAGCTGATTTCTAAAAGCAAAATATACCCCTCTCATCAGATGAAATAGACACATAAAAAGTAAATAAATGAATAAATAAAGTTTTGTCGCACCTTTTAAATAATGTAACTGTTACAGTTCTTCCTAGAAAAAATCCTCAATCGGTTAAAAAGAATAATAATAAATAAATAAAAGTACAAAGAGCATCAAAACACATTTTATCAATCAAAGAAAAAGAAAAGAAAACTCGTCCGTTAATAAAATGTCTCGAATTTCACTTTTAATCCGTTGCCAGTTGTTAAATATAAATAAAGAATAAAATGCCCTCGTGAATGAAAAATTTTTGTTACCAAAAAAAAATCGTCTGCCAAAAAAAAAGAAAAAAGAAATAGCAATAATAAAAAAAAATAAAACAAATGAATAAATAAACAAAAAATCGTCTGCACAGTCAGTCTTTTTTTTTCTGAGCCAGCATTTTCGCCATGTTTGCGGAGTCGGAGTCGGAATCAGAGTCATCACAGAAGATTATTCAGAAAAGTACTTTACAAACATTATTTATCAAGACCATTTTCTTACAAAGTTAGTTTGAAGGAAATCCGACTTTAAGTTCAGGATCAACATTCAACTTAAATTCCCCGTAGGCGCTAATGTTAAAAAAAATTTTTCTGAACGGGTCAATATTGAACGAAAAATGGTTCAAATCAAAAAGCGAAGTATGAGAATGGGCCTCTCCGAGATCTTTCAAACAAAAAAAAATTTATTCCATTCGGATTGTTCACTCAAAAGTTATTAGGTGGGGAAAGGTTGTTTAACTGGTTCAATGTTGAATGAAAAAATGTTCAAATTGAAAATTTAAATACGGTAATGAAGTATCCTTGCTGAGATCCTTCGAACAAAAAAAAAAAAAAGTTTATTTAAATCGGACTGTTCACTCGAAAGTTATTAGGGGTGACAGTTTGCTTGAACGGTTCAATGTTGAACCAAAAAATGTTAAAATTGAAAATTTAAATACGGTAATGAAGTATCCTTGCTGAGATCCTTGGAACAAAAAAAAAAGTTTATTTAAATCGGACTGTTCACTCAAAAGTTATTAGGGGTGACAGCTTGCTTGAGCGGTTCAATGTTGAACGAAAAACTGTTCAAATCGGAAATGTAAATACGGGAATGAAGTATCCTTGATAAGATCTTTCGAACAAAAAAAAGTTTGTTCAAATCGGACTGTTCACTCAAAAGGGACAAGTTGTTTGAACGGTTCAAAGTTGAACCAAAAATTGTTCAAATCGAAAAATCAAATATGGGAATGAGCTGTACTCGCCGAGATCTTTCCAACAAAACAAAGTTTGTCCAAATCGGAATGTTCATTCAAAAGTTATTAGGGGGGACAGACAGACCGACCGACAGACCGACGGACCGACACAAATTCCCCATCTCAATACCCTACTTTCAAATTTTTAATTTTTCGATGTTCATTTTACCTTTTTAGCCTACTTTCCCGTTAAAAATAAAAGAGACGAAAAAAGCATTAAAATTGGCTTAATGCATCTAAAAAATGTCGCCAAGCCCAAAAAATATCGCCAAGTTCAAAAAATATCGCCAAGTAAAAAAAAGTCAAAAAGAAACAAAAAAAATGAAATAAATATCGAAAAATTAAAAATTTGAAAGTAGGGTATTGAGATGGGGAATTTGTGCGTCGGTCGGTCGGTCTGTCTGTCTGTCTGTCTGTCTGTCTGTCCCCCCCCTAATAACTTTTGAATGAACATTCCGATTTGGACAAACTTTTTTTTGTTGGAAAGATCTCGGTGAGTACAGCTCATTCCCATGTTTGATTTTTTAATTTGAACAATTTTTGGTTCAACTTTGAGCCGTTCAAATAACCGGTCCCGCGATACTAACTTTTTAATGAACAGTCCGATTTGAACAAACTTTTTTTTGTTGGAAAGAACTTTTCAAGGATACTTCATTCCCGTATTTACATTTCCGATTTGAACAATTTTTCGTTCAACATTGAACCGCTCAAGCAAGCTGTCACCCCTAATAACTTTTGAGTAAACAGTCCGAAAAAAAAAAGACTGACTGTGCAGACGATTTTTTGTTTATTTATTCATTTGTTTTATTAAATTTATTATTATTATTATTATTTTTGGCAGACGATTTTTTTTGTAACAAAAATGTTTCATTCACGAGGGCATTTTATTCTTTATTTATATTTAACAACTGGCAACGGATTAAAAGTGAAATTCGAGACATTTTATCAACGGACGAGTTTTTTTTTCTTTTTTTTTTTTCTTTCTTTGATAAAATGTGTTTTGATGTACTTTGTACTTTTAATTTTTTTTGAAAACAATTGAGGAATTTTTCTACGGAAGAACTGTAACAGTTACATTCTTTAAAAGGTGCGACAAAGCTTTATTCATTTATTTACTTTTTATGTGTCTATTTCATTTGATGAGAGGGGTATATTTTGCTTTTAGAAATCAGCTTCAAGTGCTAAAAAGGTATGTTTGACATAATTTTTAGTCTTAGATAATCAAAAGAATAATGATCAGATGCTAGAATGCCGATGTCGATTTACGGGAAAGTAGGCTCGTTTAGTTCTTGACAGAACTTCTTGTTATTTTTTTAACTTGGTGATATTTTTTTGACTAGGCGATATTTTTTGGACTTGGCGACATTTTTTAAACTTGGCGATATTTTTTGGACTTGGCGACATTTTTTGGACTTGGAGATATTTTTTAGATGCATTAACCTACTTTTTTTACTTTTTTCGTCTTTCTTTTATTTTTAACGGGAAAGTAGGCTAAAAACGAAGGTCGTTTTTACATTCAGAGACAAAATTGCATAGGAATCGCTTATCAAAAGTTGAAAACAAGGCACTGAATTCCAAGTTCGCAGGCTTGTTGTAATATGATAAATATCAAAAATCGAGTTGAAAGTAAAAACTAAAACTGAACCACTCGGCAATTTAAGATTGCGAGCACCAGTGATTTAAAAAAAATAATAATAAAGTAGTTTAAATACTTTTTTTGATGACCGGCATTAAACTACCTTCATACATTTAACATTAAAGCAAAGATAAATCTTCTCGATAGCAGTCTTCTTTTTATTTTACAAAATTATGTCATCACATAGGTAATGAGACACTTGATCATAAAAGGAGTTGGATTTAACACTTAATTAGAAAAGCGGTAAGTAATTTTCACAGCAAGCTAAAAAGAAGAAAATTAAGTAAGAGATGCTAATTAAAGAAGGGGAAGCTGTCAGGAACATCTTTTCTTAACAATTTCTATCGCGAAGTAAAAGCCTTGTCATAGAATAGTTTTTATCCTGTCAGGTTGATAATAAATAACTAAAATTCTAAGCTAATCAAGAGCAAATTACTCACTTTCAAAAGTGATATTTTGAATATTATTTAGTTAATTTATTTTTGTGTGAAGACTAAATTATCAATTAGTGGTATAAAATATGGAACTTATGAAGTTAAAAGCATAAAAAATTCAGTTTTAGAATAAATAGAAAAAAATCCTTGAAATTTAATCCATTACTTTTTTTTTCTTTCAAATCAACAAAAACTTGAAAGATTATTTTAAGAAATTAATGAATAAAATTAATTATTTTATAATTATAATATTATTAAAGAAAATGAAAGTACTAGCTGAAAGAAATGAAAGTTTCCTTAGCTTTATTTAGTTAAGATTTACTAATTATATTCCGGATTGTAAAATAAATGGCATTTAATATTAGTTTACTTGCACTATTGATTTACTGGTTGTCATAGGAATCTTTTGAATTCAGTGAAAGGAAATTTTTATAATAACAAATATACTTCGAATAATAACTCCTAGCCGCAAAAATGGAAGAAAATAATTTCAGAAGATGATTATAGTTTGTGAAATTGTACAAAACCAAGCTTTCAAGCTAATATCAACCAAGCTTTCGGTTGCCGAGTTTTTGTCGCCATCTTGACGAAAAAAAAAAAAAAAAGGATTTTTATAATTTGGGTTCAGTTTAGCGCTATTGACAATACTTTGCTAATATTCTACTGAAGGAGGTCAAAATCGCCGAAATTTAGAAGATGAATCATTGTGAAACAGTTTTTGCATTGATTCGTGACGAACTAAGAGTGTTTGTTTAAATTGTTTCCTTGCTCTCTCTAAGGTACAATTATAATACTTAAGGCATCTATTATGAAATTTAAAAGCAAAAGGAAGTAGTGTGGGGTTCAAACCAGATTTTTTTACTTGAAGATCCTACCACAGTTGGACAAGATTAAAATTCCGTGTTTTGCAGTATTATACTACAGACAATATCTTCGGAAAATTTTCAGTTTTTGCGATTAACTATTCCGAAGAATGCCGCATATACAATTCGAAGTTTCTCGCCTTTTTAGATATTACAGCTAGAAATAACAGGTTTCAAATGTATTGCATATCCATAAAAATAAAGAATGAAGCACATTACACACGCGCGTACGAGCGCACTCACAAACGAGAAGGGAAGATAACCCTTGTCAATAGTAATAAATATTACAACTTATTCTCTCAATTTTTTGCAAACATTAAAAAATAAAAACATGCATAAAATTGATAACTTTTTTCATTATTTCGCTAAAATAAAAATGGGGAAAAATGTATAAATAGATTAACTTATTAATATATGAAATGTGGGGAAAATCAAAAATTCAATCAAATTTCCTCGGAGTGGGAGGCGAGGAGCAGATATCTTTTAGTTAATTCCTTAAAAAAATGTGCAGAATTGAGTCCACTCTAGTTAGAGGCTTTGTTACAAGTGCTGTCCTTTGGTTTTGTTTCTTCGTACCGTGCCTCTAACATAATAACACTTATAGTAGCCTTCAACTGCACGGTAGATGCGGTCCCTTTTATTAACGTAGTACTTAACATTTCCCTTTCTTCTACCGAAACCTAGTCAACATCAGTTACGCAGCATCTCCAAAACACACCATTCCCTCGTTACTCCAAGAAACGAGCGAATTTGCGCAATCCGGGGACACTCTCGACCCTCTCCGTGACAATCCGCACGAGTATAAATCTGGGGAAAGAGACACCGAGAGCCGGTCGATTTGCAAATAAACATGCAATCAGGAGGCACATGCATGTGGGCCACACTCATAAGCGGGCCATTAGTGGCAATCTTCCCTCCGTCCTAACGACGGCCCGTACGCTAACCAATATTTAAGGTGAGCTAGGATTACACGCTGCTCATGTTCGGCCGAAAGGGCTAGTAACGGAAACCGATTTAATCCGAAAGAGTGGCATTGATCAAGTTGTGTCTTTGGACAGGGCGAAAGTACATATGGGTCGCTATCACGAAGTAGTACAAATCATGTCCGACGATTTTGAATTTTGTTGATCAATTTCAATAATTTTCGACCGTCAATTTTACAATAATAACAACAATAACAATAATAAATAAATAAATAAAATAAAAAGGAGAAACTTTCTTTATCTTGCGCTTGAAACAAAACAATCTTCGAATAAATTAATAATTTTCGCCTGTCAATTTCACAATAATAACAACCATAACAATTAAAAATCTACTTATATTAATAACTGAGTATCTTTCTTTCTATCTTTCTTTCTACGTCACGCTTCTTTCTCCTGAACGCCAATGAACTGAAAGTCGAACCAGGTACCGATAGATAGGTAATTTTTCAGGCTTCATTAGTTTCAATCTATATAATTATACGATTTTAATTAACGAAGATATCAATTAATAAGTAGTCAAATTTAAAGCGATTAAGCCTAATAAATGATTAAATATGAAATCCATTGTTGCAAAACGTGGTTGCTATGAAACAGTAATAACAATGATAATGAGAATTTTGAATGAAGGCTTAACTAAATCAAACACGAAACTCATTAGCGGGTCACGTACGTAATATTTTTATCGCCAGCTACTTGTAATATTTTGAAACATTCATTTGTTGATAAGCCATCTACTTATATTAAAAACTGAGTATCTATGTCTGCTTCTTTCCCTTTAGCGAACAGAACTTGCTGTAACTTTCCTCACCATTTTGAAGGCGCGAAGCATCTCAATAATTCGAATGGTTTTTTTTGATGCAGGAAAAAAGGGAAAGCGTGAAGCGCCTGTTAGCGAGCCGCCTTGGCGGCGAGTATTTTTTTTAAACATTCTTTACTACTTTAAAGGCGCGAAGCGCCCGTGCAACGCCGGGCCATGCAGCTAGCTGCTTGGGCATTAGTGGGCCACGTACGTAGTATGTCTTAAAATCTTATGAAAATTGAATTGTATCAAATAATATCACATCAGAATGAGGTAAAAGTTGGGTGGCGGGGGGACATTATACATCAACATGCCGCAGGAAGCTAATCTAGCTGCCCTGGCAGCTAGTAAATAAATAAAATAAAATAAAAACGAGAAACTTTCTTTATCTTGAGCTTGAAACAAAACAATCTTCGAATAACTTTTTTAAAAATAAAATGAATAATATAGACTACTGCTGAAGGAATACATAAATTCGTTTAAATTGTATTACAACAAAGTCCAGATTGTCCACCTTTGAGGTGCAAACGGAGTAGATCATGTACACTTCAAAAAAAAAAAAAAAGCTGTTGTTTTTACAGTATAATACTGGCTGCAGAGGTTTCAGTTTAAAACTGTAAAAGCACAGTAATAAACTTTGAAACTAGCTATTTCAGTTTTTTACGGTAAACTAGCAATTTTAGTTTACTACTGTAAAATAAGCAATTTTATTGCTTATTACTATAAAATTAGCTGTATTATACTATAAAAACATCTATTTTTTAGTGTAAGATTCTTTTTAAAAAAACTGTTAAAACTTAAGAGGGGTGAAATTTAGAATTCAATGTTACTGAAACCTACCTGGCTTGACACGATTTTACTTGAAAAGAAAGAAAAAAAAACGGGAGAAAGTTATAATATTTTCAGTAAGTGTAAGTCTGAAATTTTTTTCAAAAGTTTAAGAAAAATCTGTCTGCAATTCAGACAAAATTCTGGAGCATCTCATTCCTGATCATTTTTCTTTAAGAAAATGAAGAAATGTTCATTTATGAGGAAACTAGTTGCGTAGCCTGGCTTTGCACGGGTCTTCATTGAAAATAAAAGTTGTTAATAAACGCGTGTCTATGAAGTCCCGATTGGATTAAAGTCGATATTTTTCCGGCACGCAGTACTAAAAATGAATTAATCGCCAAAAAAATTATTTTCACTAACTCAAAACGCGTGTATCGTTTTTCTGGGTGAGTTATAGCCGTTAGGAGTTTTCAAAAATTTCGAAAAGAAACCCCTTTAGAAGCTATTTTTCGCGATTTCTCCAATGAGACTAAAATCGAGAAGATCCGATAATTATTTATGGCAGAAAGAGCCATTTTACGCTATTTTTTGGGTTCTTAAATTAAAATTCGAACCGTCTCGTACTTTTTTGGGCGTTCAAAAATCTCCCTACGACGCTTCCCGGGTGCCCAAGTACCTCACTGCTAAATTTGGTCCAGATCCGATGTGAACTGGTTTTGCATTGGGAACATACATACACACACACACACACACACACATATTCTTTGTTTTATTTATATGGATTAATTAAATTAAATACAGCAACAAAATTTCGCACTGCTCTATTTTGTTTCTCTAAATTAGGAAAAAAAAATTTTGTTTTGCATTAGTATAATGCTTTTTTCTCTTTCAAGAAGAGCAACGTAGCACAGTTCATTACAGTCTTAAATTACCAATTTTCCTTACCTTTTGAGAGATACGAGACTCGAGAATTTAACAAGCACCAGTCTCCATTCAGCGAAACAGTGGAATATGTAAATGGTGTACAATTACCAAGAAACTGGGTTTAACACGGAGGAAGATACTTAAAAAAAAAGAAAAAAAAGACGAAAAGAAGACTGCTCAGTAGAGCCTAGGTCGGCAGAGGGCTGATGGAAATTCGATCGGCCAAATAGTACTCGGAAAAAAAAAGGAAGGGGGAAAAAAGCCAAGCACGTAAGAACGTCTCGAGCAAAGAGTGTTTCCGCCCTAGATTCAACATTGATGGGGACTTTGCATTATTGACAAGGTGTCTCTATCTTGGACGAGAAAACGTCAAGATTGTAAATGTACAGGAGCGGAGTGCGCGACAAGATCTAAGCGACTTTTTCTTTCTTTCTTTTGCTTTATGGATGACACAGTTTTGAAGAGGTATTTGAAACGAGGATTTAAAAAAAAAGTGATCAGAAAGACATTCTTCCAACAATAGCTAAAAAGTTTTTTTTTTTTTTTCAAAGGGCCAAAAATATGATAAAATAATTTCAACTGACAGTTTGAAAGAGTGAGAGTGTCAACCAGTTGAAATTTGTGCATTAAATTATTCGAATTTGAAACGAATACGTATTTAAATTCAAATGAGCAGAGGTGAAATTTGACAAAAAGTGCATTGAGACCAGTGTTGAAGTGGTTTTTTTTTTTTGAACTCCTAAAGTAGATTTATCCCATTTCTTTTAAAACTTAAGACATACAACTTTGTCAGCAACTCATGTCATTTAACTTTCATAATTTCAAGTTTTCAAAAGTATTGCAGACATCAAAAAGAAAATGCGTTATAAAAGTTCAGTTTCAGAACATTTCTCAGAGTATATTCGTTCCACGAAAATATTCGCATTTGATTGAGTGCATTATCGACTCACATTGCCAATTTTTCTCTAAAAAGGTTAATTACTCTTTAATACTCACATCTTTTACAAAGAAGCTTTAATTAGTTTTATTACTTTTTTTCTTTTTTGGATTTGGTTACAATTAAAAATGAACGACGGTTCTGAGAATTACTATACGGATATTAGCGACCGAATTTAATTCACAAGAATGACGTCTGTTTCTATTTCAAACTATCTCCATATATTATTTCTCTAAGCCGAATCCTATACCCGGTCGAAACTCGCTCATTTCTTTATCGAATTGCAAGAAAATTTATGATTTTGAAGCTTATCCCGCGGGCTATTGACGAAAATTAGACCCACTCTCTAAAAAGTGTCGGTTCGTTTTTTATTCGAACTTCAATTTTTGGGCACAAAATTGACTCTATCTAACGAAATAATTGTCGTATCGTCTCCATTTTGATTTCATTCGAAAGATTAAAAAAAATGCGTTCTTTAGAACGTTTCTCCGCTAGCGCCGCGTAACGAGAATCTCGAAAATCCACGTTTAAGCGACTTATAAGCGATTGAAGTTTGAAAAAGTTAAATTTTTTGCTCAACTGTTAAAATCGTTATACCATTGTTGTTCAAATCAATTTTAAATGCGACATTTCAAGCCAAGGCTTAGCTCGGTAAACCTTAATTGTAACTTTTATTGTTTCAAAATACTAAGGTAGTTTTGCGATAACGTTAGTATTTAGTTTAGTAGTAGCCTTGGGTATTTGATTTTAATATAGGGTATCACTTTTGTAAAAGTTGTAAAAGTGAACGTGTCTTTGATCTCTTTGAAAAGTTGTCAGAACGACGGCAGTAGATGGCGATGTTGTGCAAATGAAGCCAATAAAAATCGTCGTATTAAATTTTAAGTTTAGAGTTTTTTTTTTTTTTTTTTTTTGCGGAATTCCGCACGGGTCACCTAGTAACACTCATAATTTAATTGTTTTATTGTTTCTTTGGATAAAAAAAGGGGAAGGAACACTCTTGAACAATAGTAAACTACACAAAATTAAGGTAGTAGTCTGGTAACTTATGCCTTTCATGACTTCTTTGGAGGGTGGTTTTTTATAGGAAAATAAAAATGAATTATCTTGAATATTAAGAGTGTTTTTATTTACATATTGAAAATATGAAAAAAAAAATTGAAAAAATTTAATAGTTTATTACTATTATTATTGTCACTCGAAGTTGGAACCTTTAAAAAAAAAAAATGCACGTGGGTGGCCCGGGTGATTTTGGCTCTTGATGTTATCTGAAATCAAATATTCTTGATTATTCTTAATCTATAGACATGTCATTCTGGTCGGAACTACTGAAGTTAAATTTTAAGGGTAAATAACAAAATGGGGGACTTTCACAAAAAAAAGTCCTTTTATTTTAGCAAAGAAAGAGTTGTAAAATAAAAAGTTAGGGATGAAAAAAATTCTCGTTAGTACCGACGAGAACTATAAGTGTGTAGAACAGCCTGTTAAAATTTGAAATCAATCGGTTCAGTAGAAAAAAAGTTAGGACCCGGGCCGACCAGAAAAAGAAAGTTTTGAGAAAAACGCGTTTAAAATTCAACAACAAACTCCGAGGCGCTCTAGGAAACTCGTTATAACTCCTGAAATATTTCGAATTTCTGTCTGAAATTTTCACAGTACACATTCTCAAGACATTGTACTTTCAAATTAAGCAAAAAAAAAAAAAATTTCGATTTTTTTTTTTTTTAACCCAAGTTACCAGGAGCGCCTCGGAGTCCAACCTTAAAGGTTGAACTCTGAGGCGCTCTAGGAAACTCGTTATAACTCCCGAAATAATTCGAATTTATGTCTGAAATTTTCACAGTATATTCTCAAGATATTGTACTTCCAAATTAAGCAAAAGTTTTTTGAACCCAAATTACCAGACTACTACCTTAAGAAATAATGAGTATTCAAATGAGTTATTAGCCTGGATCAAAGCTATCCTGCCATTTATGGTAACTTTGAGTTCCGTCAGAAATGGAATGAAAAGCATATTATTTAAAGAAAAGTAGGGTCAAGTGGAGTAGTTGTGAAAATGGGGTGATTTAGAACAAACGACATTAGCGCTTCTGTAAGCAACGAAGGAACCAAATAGCAGCAACGGAGAGTTCGCATCTTCATTATTAGGTTAGGGATGTTTTTTCACTGATGTCACAACACTGTACCTGCAATTTCCTTAGTTATTCTAACCCTTCTCACAAAAGTTGTCAAACAGTTTTTCACAGTCTTCAATTTCCATCCTGTTCGGACTGATAAAAGTGTGGTAAGTTATTGTTTTCATTATATTTGCCTTCAGTTATTAACCCTACACTGCATGATTTTTTATTTTTCTTAGAAAAAAATATATGTGTTTGTCAATGTAATAAGAAAACATGGAAAAATATTTTAAAAAATTTAACTCTAAATTTTCAACACTTTCTAATTAAAAATAGTTTTGTTGCCAAATGGCTACACCATGCATTCAACAGACAAAAATGACTTTAAATGATAGTCTTGAAATTAGTTTTTTTTTTTTTTGTAAAAAAAATAGAGGAATTGAACATTTGGTGCACTACACTCTTGTAATCCTTTACATTTTGGCATTTTACATCATTATTTATTTGTACTGTGTTTTTTCCGATGATCAATTCTGTCAAATATGATATCTTTTGGAGACTTTCTCGCGCAAGCTTTCTTTTTTTTTTCTTTTTTTTGGTTTGTAACTCTAGTTCCTCTGTAGCTAATGGTCTCCCTCTTTTTAATACGCGTTAATTAATTTCACATGCGGGTTTGTTTGTATGTATGTATGTATGTATGTATGTATGTATGTATGTATGTATGTATGTAACTCTGAATAAAAGATAAATTTTACGTTCTTTGCAAATATAAAAGTAATATATTTAATATTATTTTTAGTACTAAAGGCTAAACTGTATTGCATGTTGATGTACTATAAGAGCATATAAACTTAAGTGCGGATATTCAGTATTTTGAAAATCAGAGGAAAACCCGTGATGATCACAGCGCATTCCTATGTAAAAGCGTATTTTTTAGTTTTTTTTTCAAAACTATATTTTAAAATTACTAATGTTTTTACTTGTCCATATAAGCACAACGTTTGTGCTAACTGAAATCTAAAATAAGCACGTTTTGAAGGCTTTTCCCTATTGATTTTTTGTTTGTTCACTCTGTGGAACATCAACTAAGCATTGATAACTGCGAGGTATAATAAACGGTAGAACAGCTGAAAGTACCACTTTTGGGTCCGCATGATTATTTTATACCTTCCAAAAAGAGAAAGAAGCTAGCGCGAAACATAAACAAAGCACATAGTACTTCATGAACTACAGAGATGAATCGAAGTGTTCTCTGGATGCTTACTGCATAATGTTGCCAAATGGCTACAGACATGTATTACGTCCTAGATTTTTTCCAAATAATTATTTTGATATAAAACGCATCTTAAACGAAAGACAAATGTTTGTTTTATTCATGTTATTTCTTTAAAAGACAAAGAAAAACATTTCATTGTAAAAAATAATTTCAAAACTTGGTAGTTTAAGTGATTTTAAAAGCTATCCATATGGATTCATTTAAGAGCATGTAACAGACCAGTGCTGCCATGTATGGAGGATAAATGGTGATAATTGCTTTAAATATACCCAATACTTGCTTTTTATGCATTGAGTTGCCTTATGACTACATTCTGCTATTCATAAGGAGAACAAATTGCCCATGTATCCAATTGGCAACACCATGCAGTGTAGGGTTAAGCTGGGATCCTGCTTTAGAAGGCTCAAAAAATCGATTTTGTGGGAAAATTTTTCCCGGATTAAAAAAAAAAAAGAATGAAAGCATAGAGAACTTTTTAGATTATTTTATCTCACGTTTGAACATGGAGGGGAAAAAAAAAATTATTTGAGAAAAATATTCACCTGCTACCGATTTTTATGCACATTCGTGCAAAACATCGCAAATTCGCGCAGAGATTTCAATAGGCGAGACAGATGAAGCTCGTAATATATTTTTCTTCTATATGAACAAGAAATAACATTAATAATTATGAAATTTGAATTTTTAGCAGCCTTTTATTTTTAGCAGCCTGTAAGAAGATGTCTATAATTACTCCGTATTTTTCTAGGTAGAGGTAATTATGAACCATTTAAATGAATAGATGTTCTGTAATGATTTATATAAACTTTTCTGTAGGTTTGAACGTCCAAATGCCTCGCACTTATGTAAAGAAGAAGCTACCACCTCAATACACGAGTGAAGACTTATTGAGGCTGTGAATGATATTACAAATGGGAATATGACCTACAGAGAAGCAGTGGACACCTACGTTATTCCTCTGGGTGTTTTGCACCACAGATTTAAAGGTAAAGTCATAATGGATAGGATGGGAGCAGGTCACCCAACGGGCATACCAACTGATGTGGAACTAACTTTAACAAAATATCTAATTGCTAGGGCTCGTATATGGGGTTTCCTTGTGACAAGGAAGAGTTAAAAAGCCTTATTCAAGTCTTCGCTTTGGCTAATGGGTCGCACGTCCGATTCAAAGATGGAAAGCCAGGTGATGACTGGCACATTAGTTTCATGTAGAGGTATTCGAACATTTTTCTAAAACAACCAGAACTCCTACGAAAATCTAAAAAAAAAATGCCAGATATCCCTTCGTGGTATATCATTTTTATGATGAAGAAAAGGAATTCCCTGAAAAGCCAGGATAAGCCAGGAAGAAAAGTATGTTCATATTTACCCCATGTACTATGGGGTAGTTATGAACAATTGGGGTAACTAAGAACAAGGATTTTTAAAAAACTTCCATCAGCCAAAAAATTAAAAAAAACGGTCGCGCAGTGTAGCAGAGGAGTTAATAGTTGGTTCTGATGGGTGTCCAGATTTTTAAATAGGACATGGTGCTCCAGAGAGCAATTAGCGTGCGAAAGTGTTAAAATTTGTTCATACTTACCCCTATTAACCCTAGTGCAATTTTAATGCAGAAAAAACCTAACAGCTTAAAAGCTCCCACTTTGTGCTTAACAACATCACAGGATTTCTATCATTTATATTACTGCATAGAAAGTAATTCTCAAGGCCGCGAGAAATTTTCATGTGATCCTCGAACAGCAAGTGAAAATCTATCTTGGATCTGGGGACAAAATTAATGTACATTTACTTTTTGGATTCATCTCATGTTACCTAATGCTGGAAAACTATAATTCCTATCAGCTACTAAAGGTTTGGAAGGGTATCAAGTAGTTCTTACCAGCTAACAAAACGACAGTGTGAAAATGATTAAAAAAAAAGTAGCAATTAAAAGGGCTATAGTAAAACATGTTTACGGAAGCATGCATTTTTGCATGCATTTTGATACCGTTATCGTAATATCTACTTATATTAAAAACTGAGTATCTTTCTAACTATCTTTCTATCTTTCTATGTCACGCTTCTTTCTCCTGAACGCCAATGAACTGAAAGTCGAACCAGGTACCGATAGATAGGTAATTTTTCAAGCTTCTTTAGTTTCAATTGATATAATTATACGATTTTAATTAGCGAAGATATCAATTAATAAGTAGTCAAATTTAAAGCGATTAAGCCTAATAAATGATTAAATATGAAATCCATTCTTGCAAACCGTCGTTGCTAAGAAACGGTGATAACAATGATAATGAGAATTTTGAATGAAGGCTTAACTAAATCAAACACGAAACTCATAAGCGGACCACTTACGTAGAATTTTTATCGCTAGCTACTGGTAATATTTTGAAACATTTATTTGTTGAAGAGCCATCTACTTATATTAAAAACTGAGTATCTATGTCTGCTTTTTTTCTTTGAGCGACCTGAACTTACTGAAACTTTCCTCACCGTCTTGAAGCGTTACCATCGAAACTCCAAGCCTTCTGTCTGATTTCTGACGTCACTCACCTGAGGCCAGCGGATTATATTGGCGCTTATTATTGGCCCATTTTTACTAAACTTTTCTCGGTGGGAAAATTGTTGATTTTCAAAACAAGAAAATCAAACTTTTGGATCAAAAAAACTTTTCTGAAATGAATATGCAAAGCACAATTCTGAAAAATATTTATTTACATGTCAATGTATTTTTTCAGAAATTACAAAGATCTCAAGGGAACGAAAAAATATGAGCTTTATTTTTCTCATCATAGTTTCTTCTATATTTAGAAATCGAGCACTTGTTTGGCATTCTTTTCCAGTCGGTCTGAAAAAATTCAGGAATGAAAAAACTGTTATGATCAAGTAATGATATAAATGTTCATTAGTACAAAACACGAATCATGCTTGTTAAAATTACCTATACTAATAGGTTTTAAACTGCTACTACTAATAGGTTTTAAAAAAAGTTTTATTTCATTTTTCCTATTCTAATTAAATCTGTCAAAAGCTCAAAACTTATGACATTACTGTCAGTAAATTACAGAATTTTAAAATGTCTGCCCTAAGCTTAAAAATTTATATGATTTAATTTTTTGTATTTATAATTGAAAGTTCAGTATTATTCATAAGAAAATACTTTAATGTTTTTGACACATATTAATACATAATGGATATTCATGATCATGATGCTGAGAGAAGTAGAAATTATGGGCAGCTTACTAGAATTATTTTTTAGCTTTTTTCTTTCTAATATGTAAGGTTTTATTTATGCTTGATTTTTCTTTACAAAAGCGCAATTTGTAGTAAACGTTTAATATCAGTTTGTTTGCTTCTTCATTATTTCTTTAGTTGAGATCAAATGTAGGTTGTCGGCCCTTATGTAATGCTCTAAATTAAAAGGTACAATGAAGAGTTTCGACAATGTTGGTGGTTGGCGCAGCTAAAAATTTGGCTCAATTTCTTGACTCGCAAACTTTTTTTTTTACAAACCAATCCTCCAAAAACCGTTTAGAACTATAAAATGTCAAGGAGCAGTTAAAATTTCGCCAAACCAAAACTCGTTTAAATGTGCGATAGTTTTCGCAATCATAAAATTGGCCAAAAATCAACACTTAAACGTTTTCCAAAATGTTTAGCGCAACATTTATGTTAGCTTCATTTATTTCGTTGACCGATTTCTTCAAATCAGAGATAATTGTGTTACTATTGTTAAATGGCTTTTGAAATTTCGCCAAAAATTTTACTTTTATTGTCTAGCGTAAAATTAGCGAACTTGAAATCACATCCAAAAAAATTATTGACAAAAAAACTTTAATAACTCAAGTTTTAAGATTTGGAAAAAAGATTTTACCTAAAATTTGCAAATTTTTGGCGAAATTAATTGTCGAAGATACAATACCTAAATCGGTACATATTTTACTTTCAGCAAGCTTTGTACAAATGTGCCAAAACCAAGTATTAGTAAAATTCTTATCATTAAATATGTCAATTTACAATGTAAATACCACAGCATAGTTATTATACAGCACACGAAGGACTTAGGTGTTTTGCCAGGAATGGATTACTTTACTGAAAATGGCTGCTCATAGATATTTCGTCGGCAGGTTGTATTTGAGTTTTGAATAGATACAAAGTGTTTGTCAATGCATTACTCTAAACGCTTTAAATATTTTATAATCCTTTAACAGGTAATACATCAACTTCATTTCATTACGAAATCGTTGTATATGGTTTAGGAAAATGGTTAGTTTAACTAGATTCTTGACTTAACTTTCGAACCTGGTGGTTACATTTTGAAAAAGTACAGCTTTTACAATCCGGAAAAGAAATTTCAATTAGGCAAGCATTTTCCACGAATAAATATTTAAATTTCGCACAGAAAGTCTGAAATAGATCAAGTAAACTTAAAGCTCAGTCAACTAATCCGGAAACTATCAGAAATTTCAGTTAGACTTAAAAATAAGTTAATTTCAATATTATAAAGGTATATAATGCGTGAAAGAAAGCACAACTTACCTTTTATAATCCAAATGAAGGTTTTGGTGATACAATCCAACTGGAATAAGATTCTTCTAGCTAGTTCGAATGGGTTTTGCGTATAATAACAAGCTGGAAAATGAAAGAAACTGGCCCCAATGTGATGACGTAGTCCCTAGCAACCGTTTCAGACAGAAGGCTTGGAGTTTCGATGGTAACGCTTGAAGACGTGAAGCATCTCAATAATTCGAATGATTTTTTTTATATAGGAAAAAAGTAAAGGCGTGAAGCGCCTGTAAGCGAGCCGCCTTGGCGGGGAGTAGTTTCTTGAAATTTTCCTCACTACTTTCAAGGCACGAAGTGCCCGTGCAACGCTGGGTCACGTGTGTGGTATGTCTTGAAATCTAATGAACATTAAATTATACCAAATAATATAACATCAGAATGAGGTAAAAGTTAGAAAGGGGGCACGTTGTGCATCAACATGCCGCAGGAAGCTAATCTAGCTGCTCTGGCAGCTAGTGAGGTCATAAAGTTTGAGAAAATTTTAAAGAGAAGTCGCCAAATTTTTGCAAATTTGGCGACATCTTTCACATGATTTGTAGATAGATGTCTTGCACATGCAGATCGTGAAATAGCGTGATCAATTTCTCGCCAGGTTTTTAAATTTGTCGCTTTTTTTAAACTTTCGAAAAGATTTAAGACGTTGTTATCTTGATAAAAGGCGGAAGAAGGCAAATAATTTTTGCGTCAATAATCTGTCTTGAGATGCTCTTTTGATTAGAACGCATTTGAACGTTTTACATTACACTAGTCGTGTTGTTAAGAACTAACAGTATAAAATACAGTCGAACTTCGTAAATTCAAACACGCTTAAAATGAATTGCTACTAAGACAAACTACATTTCCAATCCTCATCGTATGGTTTTTAGCGTATTGTTTGTTCTTAGGATAGGACAAACTGGTTTTAAAGATCCCTAAGAGTTCGCTTTAGCGAGAGAGAACAAAACAAACATAGCTCCCTTACACTGTAACTTCATAATTATCGAATGATACAATTAGCTGCATACAATGTCATCAATATTTTTTTTTTTTTTTTGTAAAATAAAGAGCAGAAAACTCATTTCATAATCTAGACAGCTGAATGCATCACTAAGCCTTCTAGTCAGCGTTAGGAGTAAGCGGTTGTTAGTCGGATTTCTCTAACAAAAAATTTTGATTCAAAGCCCAGATTTCCAACCCTTAAGTGCCAAATTTGACGCCTAAAAATAATGTGGATCGCACTGAGAAGCTATTCTCCCTCAACTTATCGTGATTATGACCAAAAGAATAAATGTGTAAAAGTTTTTTTTTATGCAAATAATTTTATTCTTTGAAAAACAATTTTCTTTTTATCGTGTACAGAGCTTTTAAAATGTGCTACTGGTAATGTGCAGCATTTCTATTTAATAAGGGTTTTTATACTGCAACACACTTATGTTTGATTCATTAAAATTATCAATTAGGATGTTCATTTTCACGACTAGAAACTTTTACCAGGCGTCATTATGACGCTTAGATTTAATTTATTTGTATGTTATGTTTCTAACTTTTTTTTTTTTTTTTTTAAAGTCAAATGATACTAAAAGAGCTGAAGTAGCTCAAAGTTAACTGGAATAGCTCCGTTACCCAGTACAGCTAATGGCAAAGCACCGTTACTTGGGTATCCGCCGTATCGAAAGTTTATTTTCCTCCTTCTAATAGTGTTTCCAGCTATGGACATAAGATAAATAAAAAATAACTGCACTTTAAAAAAATAACTTCTTAGAATTGCTCAACGTTGCGGGGGAGAAGGACGGCGCTATCGATTTTATGAGAGTTTTTCCCCAAAACAGTGGAGAATAAAGATTGAATAGAGGGCAGAAAAACAACAAATACTGCCTTTAGAAATTCTAACGGGAAACGTAATTTAAAGTTTCATCAAAATAGATTCCCCCTCATTTTATGCAACATCTGAGTTGTAGATAGATGAGAAATATTTAGGGATAAGCGCACAATAGCATTTGACCCCGATTATACCTAATGACGTCACCCGTGAACGTCAATAGAGGTTGCTGACGTCACATAACGGTCGGAAATTGAGCTACCTAATAAATCAAAGGTACATGGTAAATGAAAAGGGCATATAGAATGACATAGCCATGGTATATAATAGGAAAATATATCTAATTTTGGGGAACCCTTTAAGGCTTTCTGTCATTCAAATGACACGAGACTTCTGCGTCGAAATAGTTCGTTGCGATGATGATTCGTTTTTATGCCTCATAAATCTTAATAACGGCTGATATAAAAGATCCAAGAGGAAAAGTTTATGAGAAAAAGCTCACTAAGTATTAATAAATAAATAGGAAACATAAATGAGAAAAAAATATATAATAAATAAGTGGGTAAATATTTCGGTTTTTTAACTATAAAAATAAAGCTTTTAAGTAGGTTTGTTTGGTATTAGAAGAACTTCGTTCCTTTAAAAAAAATGTATTAATATAAAAGTTTCCTCGGGAAAAAAAATCACTACCTGTTTCTGGTAAAAAAAGAGGATTTTATACAAGCCTTTTGATAAGAGTTACGGAAAACTACCGTTAAGAATGCGACGTTTTTCTGGAAAAGCTACTTGGACACCTGAATGTGATGTTCCAAAGTACAAATAATTGTTGATGTCATTCTCAGTTCTAATAACCGTTGAACACCACGTCGCTCGCCTAAGTCGCAGAAATGCTTTGGAATGCTATAAAATCATATTAAACAAAATAGCAGGTCACGCTTCACAAGCATCAGACGCACATTGTTGGCAAGACGAAACAAAATAGAAAACCATATGGTAGTGTAAAAACGTGAAATATTTAAATTAGTAGCACTCGAAAGATCCTTCCAAATTTTAAAAAAGTAGCCAAATTAGCGAGTTTCGGTGATTAGTGAAAGACATCACAATTTGTTAATTGATTTTCTGCCTCACGCAAACAGTGGAACTGAATAATAATTCTACCTCCAAGTCTTTCTGAAGCGTTTCTGAAAATTTCGTAAGAATGAACGATCTTTTATCTCAATAACAGACTGACGGGGGTGATAATTTTTGCATCAAAAATAAATCTAAAAATGCTCTTTCGATTGCTACCTGTTTAAATTTTTCACCCACTTATACTAACCTTACTTTCACGGCTAAAAAATGGCACTCTCCAGCACCTAGTTCTTGGCCTGATTTGCATTCTGATCCCACACCGAATGAGCATATGTGGAACGCGATTGATCGCCATTTGTGTGATCTGTCCCAGTCTTCATAGGAGAACGAACTGTGGAGAATGGTTCAAACCATGTCTGCTTCCATCTCTCAGGTAACTATTTGTAAGCTAGTTAAACCTGCATATCGTGGTACCGCCAGGAGTTCATGTTTTCTACTTAGTCCTTGTCAAATTTTATACTGCATGAATTTATCTATTTACGAATTATGTCGCTTATTTACATTTACATGTAACTTCTGCGTGTCAAGTAGCATCCTGTTTTACTCTCTTCTATGGTGCGTTGCATTTTATACGTCAGGAAGTGTGCACATTTAAACACACAAATTAAGCAATAGATTTTTTTTACTTTTACTTTTAAAAAACATACTGTTTGATTGCTTACCACTTTAGGCAGCTTTAATACCATTTTTATAATTGGGATTTAGGGCCATGCTCCACATCAGCGTAAAACGCGACCGAAACTGAAGGCAGAAACCGAAAATCCGGGTACTTTCCATAGGAACACCATTGAATCCATTTTACGCTTCTGTCTAATTTTTCTGCTTTACGTCGATGTGGAGCATGGCCCTTACACTCATTTACTACCCCCCCCCTATTTAAATTTTTCGAATTTTTCTTAAATTGCAAGAAATTTACTTTTAGTCATAAGAAATTTTCTCCTAGATATTAAAAATATGTCTGCAATTTTTAAAATTTCGACTTTATTCATAGATTTTTGCACCGCAGTCGCGGAGCTCTCTCTCTTTTCATCTATAGCAGCGGTGGCCAACCCGCGGCACGCGCGCTACAATGTGGCACGGCAGAGCAGTAACAGTGGCACGCGAAGACTTTTTGGGAAAATTCCAAAATTGAGGAGAAAATGTCGGTTTGAAAAATATTGACAAAAACTAAAACGCTTGAACCGATAAATACTGTCTGCTTGCGTTTTGTGCGCCTGGCAGCCACGGACGCTTCCATCTGAAAAAGGGGAGTTAGGTTTTGGATGCGCACTACCCGATGCATTCAGCTTTGTTTGCTTACTACTTCCTTGTTGCTTTTCCCCCTATTTCGAGAAAGTCCGAAGAGACTTGCGCTTGCGCAGATGCGGCGGAGGTCGTACGAAAAATTTTAGACAGTATAATGATATTATGACGATTAAGTGTCAGGAGGTTGGGTTACAAACTGTCTCAACTGCAATATTGCAAAGTACGTAGCGTTAGCTTCGGACATCCAGCGAAAGCTGCGAACGTGCTTGACAGGAATGAAACTTGCGATGCTGCAGAATGGATTCTTGATCTGCAATAGTTTTAGCTACGGGTGATGAATTTTTTTTTAAAAGTTAACTCTGTAAGTAAAATCAAGAAACCAGATTGGAAAAAATTCTGTTTGGTTGCATGAATGAAGATCCTTAAATTGCATTTGTCACATTACTTGAAAATAATTTGGGGAAAAAACTTCAAAAGTATCATCAAATTATTTATCACTAAACTCCTTGGCAAAGAATGAGACTTTTCCTTGCTGGTGACCCTGAAGAGTTCACTGTATTAACAAACTACGAATTAGAGTTTTGAATGTTTCGTGAACTTTTCGTGAGCACAGGAGAAAGAGGAGATTATAGCAAGTTACTCCTTCATTGAAAAATTGAAATGTGCAATAACTGTCCAGTGTCCAAAGGAAAAATAGTCATAAGATTTTAGAATTTTAGGGAGTGTTTTTTTTTTAAATGTCTGGAAGGAAAGCAATGAGGACTTGGTACACTGTAAAAAATTTCGGAAACGTTTCTGAAAATAAGATAAACGTTTCTGAATATAACGGAAACATCCGTCTGAAACCAGCTCTCCGAAATAGTCGGAAACGTTTCTGAATATACAAAAAACCAGAGAGGAAGTTGCGTAGCTCGATGCGCAACGAGCAAAATTGAGGTTCGGGAGAAGATTGAAACCGGAAACGGCGCCATATTAACGGTTCGCATTTCAGCTCGTGTGTGTCTTTAGTTTTTTGCTCGGTATAAAATCAGATCTGATGGGAACTGTTAATCTGTGAGGAATTTAATACAAGCGATCAATAAACGAATGGTATTTTTCTCATAAATCCGCAAAGCATTATATTTATTTTGGTGACGTATAAAATTAATACGAAAATGAAATCTTCAAGGCGTATTTCAACAGGGTTATCCGAGTGTGTAACACGTATTACGATACAACGCGAAGAGGTTTGGATTACTTTTTTTTGTTCCAGAAGCCGGTAAGTACTATTCATTGCTTAGAATTAGATTTATTTTCTTTCAAAGTGTATAAAGTTTTTGCTGTGCCTTAACTTTTTTTTTTCCTCGGGACTTGTATTGACATAATCAAAACTTGTTTTTATTCTGCTCTTTGAGAAAATTTTCTAGTTGAAGCGACCTAGTTAAAAATAATAATGATAATAAGATCAGGAGCTCTCCCAGGGTCATGGGAGGTCGCTGGGACCTTCAAAACATTTTCCTCATTCTGCAAATTCGGACTGTCGATTCTGAAAATTCATTGACAGTATTCCAATATTTCTTGTGATAAAATTTGTTTGTGAGTTGCTGCAATCTTTCATTCTTTATGCATGTTGAGCCCATAAGGAGAACCGATTAATAAAAATATATCTTATTCTGGTATTGACGTCAGTACATCGTTCCTGCTCTTCGCGCCTGGGGGAATTCCCGTATGACGCAAGACTTCATTCAAATGAGTAATTTTTTGTTGCGTGGAAGAATAATTCGAGTGAGTGTTAGAATATTTTAATAGTGTGTCATTTTCTGTACTCTTAAAAACGCTCTGAACAAGAGTGGAACATTATTCGAGTAGCAATTACTTAAGGATTGTGTGCTATTTATGAATGGACATTCATCGATGTATTATGGAATATTTCATTTAAAAATGAAAAGTAAGAAAACATTGTTATTTTTAAAGATTTTTTGCGTTTAGCTTCAGGCTTTTAGTTTTGGGGACTTGGGGGGAGAGGGGGGGGAACCGTTCCCCCTAGATTTTAAATTTACTGCTTTTTATTATGCATTTATGCTTGTAATTTGATGCTTTTTTTCTGTAAAATACATCGAGCACATACCTCCCCCCCCCCCCCAACTTAGAAATGGTGGTCTAATTTATATTGTTTAATGAATAAAGGATATGAAAATATCCTTTCAGACTGAAGTTGCACCTGTTACTATTCCAACATATCACTATTCCTGAATATTAATATTGATACATTCCTTGGCTATTATATACTTTTTGAATGTCAATAATATATAATTTCGAATTCACTGAAATATTTTTTAGCCATTACTTGTGGCACAAACGTTTATTGTACTACCTATGTACGTTCTAAAATGTTTACCACACAAAAAAGGAAGTGCGTACATTGTCAAAAATATCAATTCTAAATATATAGGGCAGCTGCAGTTCATGATATTTTTAAAAACATTTCTGAGATACTTCTGAGTGTTTCGGAATCTACTTTCTGTTGTTTTATACAGCGTTTCTGTGTACTTCGGAATCTGCTTTTTGTAATTTCAAAAAACATTTCTTAGTATTTTGAAATCCTCTTTGTATAATTTTCAAAAACATTTGAGTGTATATTGTGCCGCTGCGGTTTGTGAAATTTTCAAAAAGAGTTCTTGAGTATTCCAGAATTCTCTCTGAAATTTTCAAAAACGTTTTCGATCATCTTGAAATCCTTTCTCTGTAACTTATTTTAATACAAATCTTATGTCGCAGACTTCAATAAGTTTAATTATTTTTTTCACTGCTGAGATGAGCGATATTTCATTCCACAAAGAAAACAAAAAATAAATCAATAAAATACTTTAATAATGGTGTGACAATACAAAATTATTATAATTTGTTTTAGTCCTCCAGTTTCTTATGTTATAACTCTATTTTTATGAACCTCAACTTTTACAAATAACAAAACAACTGGTGGATTAAAAAACATAATAAAATTCATAAATAATAAAAATTCTGTATTTTTACACAATTATAAAAGTATTTTATTGAATTATTTTTTATTTGCTTTTTAAAATGAAATATTACAAATCTCAGCGGTAAGAAAGAAAAAAAACAGAATCATTATAATACAGATGATAATATAAAAAAAAAGAGTAACAGAAAAAAGGATTTCGAAACATTTGAAAACATTTCTGAAATTTTCAGAGGTTTCTGAAATACTGAGAAAGCTTTCTGAAATACTCAGATACTTTTCTGAATATTTCATGAACCGCAGCCGCATGAAATACTCAAAAACGTTTCTGAAAATAACAGAAAGGAGCTTCCGACATACTCAGAAACGTTTCTGAAAATGACGGAAAGAGGTTTCCAACATACTCAGAAACGTTTCTGAAAATAACAGAAAGAGGTTTCCGACATACTCAGAAACGTTTCTGAAAATAACAGAAAGAGGATTCCGACATACTCAGAAACGTTTCTGAAAATAACATGAACCGCAGCTGCCAAATCACATAAGTATATAATAAATCACATTAAGTAATAATAATAGAATTTTTAGAATAGAATGTTTGATGTTATTTGTTTCTTTTTTAAACATAATAAGCCAACTGACAGATCTTATAAAAGTGTTTATTAACGATAACTCTTAAGTTCGGACTTGTTTTATCTTTATTATCATTTAGATTTCAATTGCTCAGATTTACGAGAAAAAATATTTCATTTGAGTAAGAATTACATAGTCAGCCAACCTAAAATCTATTTTTAACTTAATTAAAATTTTCAGTCTGTTGGAAAAATTCAATGTGGCACGCTGAGCTTTTTCACTCCAGATAGTGGCACTCTCCCTAAAAAGGTTGGCCACCCCTGATCTATAGGGTCATTCCATAGAAATGTCAACCTCAGCCGAAGAAAAAAAAATACCAAAGTGAAAAATGTATAAAAAAATAATAACTAAATAAATAAAAATCCTACAACATAAGAAGTTTAAAGAAAATTGAAAAACTATTGTAATTATCACTGAGATTTGTCATAATA
Source organism: Uloborus plumipes (assembly GCA_038373865.1). Lineage (NCBI taxonomy): Eukaryota > Metazoa > Arthropoda > Arachnida > Araneae > Uloboridae > Uloborus > Uloborus plumipes. The sequence goes on from JAXGGA010003846.1 coordinate 73,175, forward strand.
AATAGTTTGTAATGTGTCTACTGCTTGTTATTCGATGGTTACGTTAGTCATACGCCATCTTGAGTAAAAGTGGCACTTTAGACTAAAAAAATTAAAACTTAATAAATGTGTTTTATACTTTTAAAAGCCAACTTTACACATTTCTCAAAAAAATCATTCAGTTTTTAACACTTGCTTAACTTTGAGACATTTTTGCAACACAACATGAGCATTAATTTTCAGGGTTGCAAAAATGTTACGTTAGTCACACTGCTATTTTGGTTGAAAAAAAAATCTATTGTCATTAATTTTGTTTTAAATTCTTAACAGAAAGGATACATAGATACCATGCACATTGTAAATCCACCAGCATAACTAAAAAATATTTTTTATCCTTTAAGTTGAAAGTAAAACCAGGTACAAAATCAGCGCTGAATGTTACGTTATTCACTATGGAATGACCCTATCATAAGAGTTTTCTCTACGATCTCAAGATGCATAATTTAATTGTTTTCTAGACATAATTAAATTTGTATTCTCTGCTTTGCGTCCCGGGAACATGCCCATTTACAAAACAAAAAGGTATATTTTGCGCTTAAAGTTTAACCCATTAATGCCTGACATTTTTTTTTACAAAGATATTTTGTATACTGGTTAGTGTTTAATGGACAGGAAAAAAATATAAAAAAAAAGATTATGTAAAAAATATTTTTTTATTAAGGAAAGAAAAATTGTGTCTTAAAAGTTGCGATAGACCCCAGTGAGTACATACTTTTTTTTACTAATTTTTTTTTCTGCCTACGATATAATATTTAAAAAGACATTTTATAAGAAGAAATAAAATCAGCAATTAACATAAACTGGGAAGCTGGGAATAACTTTGAAAACTTAGCTTTTTTTTCTTGAGATTGTGAACGATGTGATTTTTGATAAAGATCACATAAAACTGCTACAAAATACACTTCACAATGGTTATATGCTGCAATCTGTTAATAACGAATTGAAACAATACCAAGGTACTAATTCAGGGTGGCCACAGGAAGAACAAAATCTTTTTCCCTGACTATTCTCTGATTTCTCTTTTTTCGTTTCTCATGCTCTTGAAGCTTAATTTCTGCTCTTCCTTGATACTTAGATATGTCTGGCTGTATAAACTACTTCAAGCACTATATTTATATAAAAAATGAGCAACAATAACAAGGAAGGCATTTGAGACTGCTAATTTGTTAAGAAAATATGAAGCTACATAGTCAGTTTGACTTATTGAACAGCACTAAAAAATTCATTACCCCCCCCCCCCCCCCAACACACAAGGATTTTTTTTCCCTTTAACTATCAATTTACGAAACTTCCAACATCTCCAAAGAGAGCCTAAACATTTTTTACTTGTTTTTAAAAACTTTTGAGGAAACAATTTCATCTTCCATCTCTACTATTTCCTCTAACTTCCCAAAAGACAAAATTGAACTTTCAAGACCACACCCCCCCCCTCCCCCATTCTTAAAACACTTGGAGATGGTCTAAAATAGTGCTTTTAATATCATGTGTCGGATAAGAAAATTTTTCAAAAGAGAAGCCCAAACCCTTTCCTCTAAGTTCACCAAAGACGGCCAAATTCGTATAAGCCATAACTATCTCTTCACCAAACAGTCCTCAAAGTTTTATGCCTTCGATTTAAAATCAAATTATTTTCGGCAGAGAGACCTCAAATCCTTCCTCCTTAAGTCACTAAAAGAAATCCATAAAATAGCATAATTTATATACATTCAGGGAGAAAATCCTTGAATTCACCTACTATCAATAAAGATAGCCTAAATAAGTATTTTCAAGCCCATAGTTTCAGATTTTTTCTGAATAGACTCCTGTCACTCTATATTTGGGTGAGTCTACAAAAATGGGCAAGTTTGTGTTCCATACTGATTACTCTTTTTGTTTTTAATTTAATAAGGAACTATTTTGGGAATATTTTTATGCGTCTTTTGTTCTGTAATTTTCGTTACCAACAATGTCAATATTTAATTATTATTTATTTAAGAAAAAGGATATTAGATTGAAATGTCATCCACATGCCCTGTCCCATAGGTGCAATTTTCACAATCGATGGAATATAGATTTTAAAATAATAAGTGATTTTTTTTCTCAAGAGTTTTTTATTTATAAATATGAATGTGTGCAAGATGTAAATCACAAAAAAAGCAAAATAATATGAAAATAATAATCTCTAAAAGTTAATCTAAACTTTGTCCCAGCGATTATCAGTCATCCACATGTCTAAAAAGTAGATATTTTTCTCTGAAATGTTTTATTTCAAAATCTGGCAACACATCTTAAAATAAAGCATGGAACTTTGTTTTTCGTGGATGAGGATTAGTTTTGCTGTTCTGCAATTACTTTTTGATAAAAAGCAAGCTAAACTCAACTTTCAAGGCAAGTGTTTTTTATCTTTGTCATTAACATGCCCCACAGAATGCAAGTAAAATGTACATGTAAATACATTTTGATAATGAATAATCCTAAGGCTTACATTTGTGGGTTCTAATTCGAAGTGAAGCCAAAAAATATTCAGATATGACTTTTTGAGAACACAATTACTTGTGTTTTGTCATTCACATGCCCTTTTTCTATTGTCATTCACATGCCCCAATATGAGACACGTGGATGAATCAAAAGCCAAACTATGACAGTACAATATTTAAAAATTATATCTAACAGTTTACAGGTTAAAAAAATTCATTAATATACCTATTCTGCCGTGAGCAGGTAAACGGCAGTATCTGCAAAAATGAGTTTTCGAGATATTTGAAGAAACGCGTTTTTGATTTCCCACAAACATCTATGAAACATTGAACTTCGAACATAGGCAATACTATATGTTTATACCGATATATTTTTTGGGTAATCGATTAAATTTTCATTTTGCAAGCGCAGAGATAGGTAAAGCAGATACTGCCGTTTACCTGCCCTTTTCACTCTAAATGTCATGCGGAATTGACTGGCAGTCGGCAGTAACTGCACAGTATGCTACTAAATGTCCAGTATTTACATATTCGACTACATGCGGAGTAGATATGTTATTACGAAATATATTATTGCATTGTGAATGATATGTTTTATTTAAAAATATACATAAATACCGCGTATCCACTTGATATAGATTTAATATAAACGAACGCGAAATATAATTAAAAAATATAATGAAACTGTATTGTATTATGCAAAATATGAAGCAAAACTTGATGATTCTTCAGCCATTTTTACTTCCTTTTACTTAGTAAAGGAAGTATTGTGATCACAAAGAAAATTTCACTCAAAATTTGGTCTAAATTTTGATTTTGCTCACCCCCGAATGAATGTTGAGTAGTTTTTTCGACCTATCAGTACGTGCATATGTACCTACTAACATATAAACAGCCGAAATATCCTTTTCGACCATGCCCCAGTTAATTACGACGAGTTTTCTCGTGACGTCTGTATGTACGTATGTATGTGCGTATGTATGTATGTTTGTATGTATGTGCGTATGTATGTATGCCTGTCGCATAACTCAAAAACTTTTTGCCGTAGAAGCTTCTAGTTTGGTATGTAGGCTCTGAGGGCGGTCTAGTTGTGCACCTCTCCTTGTGGTTGCATTCGAATGTTCCCAAGGGGGTCTTTTACCCCTTTGTGGGGTAAATCAATGTTAATTTCAATGCAGATTGAGTGATATGATTTAATGCAACTACTTGGCGATATATCGCCAAACTTTTGGTCGCCAAGTGTTTGCCGCCAAGTTGGCGACAAATTTGGCGAAAAAATGATTTTTTTTTTTAAATTTGGATTCAATTTGGCGTTATTGGGTACATTTTGCGAAAAATTCACTGAATCATGTTAAAATCGGCGATATTTAGAAAATAAATCATTGTAAAACATTATTTTGCATTGATTCGTGACAAACTGGGGGTGTAAATATTTGAGTTGTTATCTTGCTCACTCTAATGCACTATTTTAACACTTGAGGCATTTATTATGGAATTTAAACGTAAAAGGAATTAGTGTGGCGTTCACACCAGATGTTTTAAAATAACTACAAATCAGCTAATGCTTTGTACTTTGCATCAAAACAAGAAATCACTTTGAGAAAAAGAGCGCTTGAAATGCTTGTTGTGCTGACGATTTTTTTTTCATAGTACTATTAAAAATGCAACAGCTAGAGATTAAACTGCAAAAACTATCGTCTGTTAGTATGAAAGCAACTGTAATTAAAAGAAAACAAAACAATGTAAATAAAATCATTTCATTGTTGCATTTTTGTTTGTCGTCTGCCAAGTTTGGCTTGTGTATCTTTGAAATCGCGAAAAATATTGTCTGCTAGTGGAGAGAAACTTTATTTGAAAGAAAAAAATCTGGTATGGACCCCACACTACTTCCTTTTATGTGTAAATTTCTTAGTAGATGCCTTAAGTGTTAAAATAGTGCTTGGAATGAGCAAGAAACAATTCAAACATTTACGCCCCTAATGTGCCACGAAACAATGCAAAAAATGATTTACAACGATTCATTTTCTAAATATCGCCGATTTTAGCATCATTCAGTGGATTTTTCGCAAAATACCGCCAATAGCGCTAAATTGAACCCAAACTCATAAAATAATTTTTTTCGCCAAATTTGTGGCCAATTTGGCGATAGGTCACCAAGTTGGCGACAAGCACTTGGCGACCAAAAGCTTGGCGATATATCGCCAAGTGGTAGCGCCAATTTATATCTCTTAAGTCTGCATTGATATTAACACTGATTCACCCCATAAAGGAATAAAACACCCCCTTGGGAACATTCAAGTGCAACCAATGACCTCCCGTGACCTCCTATTAGGGCACCCCTACTTTCGCTCAGTTTAGGTACAAAGGAAAACGGTTTTTGCGGCTTGATGCAATTTTTGCACAGCGATTCATATTATGTTCATCCTGCAGACATGCAGATACTGCCGTTTACCTGCCCACAGCAACGAAAAATGCAGTTACTGCTAATTACCATTGGTTAAAAAACAGTTTTTTTTTCATCGGAAACCAAAAAAAGATGCTTGTACCATAAAACTAATGTCACATAGATTTCAAAAATGCAAAAAAATGAAAATCGAAAATTTTGCAGTTACTGCCCTTTACCTGCCCACGGCAGTATTGTGTTTGAGTTATTCACATACTTATTGTGTTATTGACATACCCATTGTGTCATCCACATGCCCTTTTTATCATTCACATATGCCTTCAAAAAAATAAAAATCCAAAAATACAATAAAATACAAACATTTAAGCTCTGCTGATATTCCATTTTAATTATGTAACTTATCAAGTGCTTTGCTGATTTTTTTCAGATTTTAATTTTAAATTAATTTTTTGAAATTCTCATGTTAGAAATATTCCCGTATCTGTAGAATCACCCATTTACATCACAAAACTAAAAGGTTTAAAACTTCAATTGAAAAAAAATTCGGGCAAGAGCCTCAAAATTTCTTCTGCTTGAGCCACTCTAAGATAACTTAAAGATACTTAATAATTCAGTTTCAAAAAAAATTTTTTGAGCGAAAGCCCTCAAACCCCTTCTCCTAAATCCATCAGAAGATGGCTTACATTTGGATTTTTAACGTTTCGGTTTTAGAATTTTTTCTTGGAAGAGCGCCCACCCTTATCTTTACACCCCCTAAAATTTCAAGACTGCAATTTCAAAACAAATTCGGGAGACATCCAACGAATACTCTGTCTCTTAAGTCACTGAAAAATAGCAATAAATCCAACTTCAAACATTTCCAGAACAATCGCAAAGCCCTATGCTCATGAAAGATCGCTGATAATTACATCTTTAAGACTAGTTTTGGATTTTTCTAACAAAAATCCTCTTTGCCCTTTATCTTAATATTACCTAAAACACCTTAAAAGATTATAGATTCTTTCCTCCTCCCCTTTTTAGGGAAGGAGGAAAGGATCCCTCCTCTTTAGATATCCTCCCCTTTTTTGAATTCACCCAAAGATAGCCTGAAACAGAGTACCTCAGAACCCCTTCCTATAAGTTCACGAAAGATGATCCAAATGTCCATGTTCAGACTTTCCCTCTTTCCTAAGCACCCTAACCCCCTCTTTGCTTTTACATCACTAAATACTAAAAGTCTTACCCCTTCCCTATTTTAGTTTTAAACATTTCTCGGCAGAAAGTCTCCGACTCCCCTCTCTCTTTCAGTTATACAAAGTAGTCTAAAATTTACCTTTTAACGCTTTAGATTTTTTTTAAATTTTAAGTTACAACAGTCGAAACCCTTCTCCTAAGTTCCCCAAAGATTGCTTAAATTTGTGATTGTAATGCTGCAGTTTTGTAATTTTGTCAAAAAACAGCCACAACTTTTTAGATTTCAACTTTTTCAAAACATTCCCTTGCAGATATCCCAAACTTTCCATCCGCTTTAACTCTCCATACTCCGGAAACTGCCAGCAATTACACTTTTACGACTCTGTTTACGAATAATTCACCATGATTTTGAAAAATTTTGTAGTTAGTCTCTAAAATATCCTTAAATAATCAAATATGTAATCTTTTTTTGATAATGCAGTATTGAAAATTATGGACTTGAGCTCTGATTTAATTTTCCCTGATTTGTTCCCAAATTCCCTGATAATTCCCTGATTTTTCCAGAATTTTCAAACTCCCTGATAATTCCAGGTTTTCCCTGTTTTCCAGGTCTGTGGCTACCCTGTAATTGAACACTATTATTTGGTTGAAATGTTCATTTGGGGGAAATTCAGACCCTTTTTTGGACCGTCCCTAAAAAGGACGCTAGGCATTAATGGGTTAATTGTTAAAAAAATTCAAAACGAAGAGAAATAACAAAACTCCAAACGATTTTTCTTTTCTCAAACAGAAAATACACTGAGAATAGATTTTTGCTTCTTTGCAAAACAAGAAAGACGGCAAATAAATGTCTAAAAATATAGATACTCAATGCTTTCGTCCACTATACATACATAGCATCGTTACGAAAAGCTTTGTATAGCTTTTAAGATGATATCTCCAAATAAAGTTAGCCTCCTCAAAACCGGCTCGACTATTGGTTGATGTTTACAACGGTAACCCAACAACGAAGAGCTGCCTCTTCAAGAGATCCGGATAGAGCACGACTTGAAGGATTTTCAAAAAGAAAAATAATAAAAGGTTCCCGAATTCGGCTGACTTTAAGGCGTACTTTCAAAAACTAGAAGGTGGGGGATAAAAATTTTCAACTCGAAAGCGCTACGAAATGAATACATTTTGGAAAGTATGAAAGGAAAAAAAAAACATGCTTTTAACTTCTTTGCACAAAGTAAAGGAAGAATTGTATTCGTGGAAAATTTCCCACACATATTCCCGACCTAACTTTCCATTTTGCTCAATCCTTTAAAAATATAGATAGGATGAGCTGGCGTGAAGAAAAATAGAATATTATTGTTTCAATTTTTGATTTTACCTTTTCTTATGGATAAATTGAGAAATGTTGTGCATTGTGTCCAAGACTTTTTTTGCGTCCTTTCTGAGAGTCGAAGGGAGTGAAGGGAGCAGCTCGATATTGGATGTCCAAAATTTCTCATCGTTAACTAGTCGTTAGCGTTTTGCAATGGTGCAGAATCCTTGCCAAAAGGTAAATGGAGAGCTTCCCACGTTTTTTTTTAACATTAAATTTATTTGTTTGGTCAGTCTTCTTGCTGCTGAGCAAACTTTACATTGAAATATTATTTTTTACTTTTTAGTTCATATCACTACAAAAGAGTCTTTTTTTAAGGGGGTCTGGGACACAAAAATCGTCAACTTTTGCATTTTTTTTTTATTATTTCAAAAAAAAATCTGTTTTCTTCTCTTTAAAATGAGGTTTGAATCTTGTTCCTATCTTAGTTAGAACGGAAGATATGATAATTTAATGTAGCTGTCAGGCAACTGTTGCCACAGCAATGACTTCCCTTAAAATGCGTTTTTCGCCATGATGCAATTTTTCCGGATCTTTTGAATTCAAATTCTTATAACTCAAGAACTAATAAGGATAATGTTCCGAAATTTGGAGAACAACTTTTGCAAACAGTTTACTTGAATTTCTATTCGGCAAATTTAAGAAAAAAATTTTGTTCAAAAACTATGATTTTTTGAAAAAAAAATACCTTCGAATTTTTCGAAATTTTTACTTAAATATTTTTAATTTTTTTTTAAATTATTATTTTTAAAATTGCCGAATACAAATTAAAGCTTATATATTTGTGTTCATATTGAAGAAAAAAAAATGAAAATTGTTCAAGAATATTTTAAGTTTTTGCGATTTAAAGCGACCCCCCTTTTTTGAAAAAAATTTAAATTAAAAAATTGAAAAAAAATTTTTTTTGTCATGTATGTGATGATTTTGCTTATTAAACAAATGGTGAATTAGTGTAAAAAATTTCAAAATTCTAACCTGTTTAATAAATTTTTTTTCAAGATGTGTCCCAGACCCCCTTAAAACTATTAATTTATTTTACCTTTCACTCGTTAATATTTTAAGAACACGAACTTAAATTGGCTGGTAAAATTCGAAAAAGGGCAGCTAAATCAAAACTTTGATAAAATAAGTAAGATTACGTAATACTATGGAAAGCCCAAACTACAATACACGGGAAGAATGAAACATTTTCAAGACAATCTTCGAGCACTTCCTATTCCAAACATTCCATCTAGTAATCTTTGAAACACGATTCATATTCATATGACAAACTATTCGAAATTCCCTATCACGCATGATACATAACCGATAAAACTACTTTAAATTCATTCTTAAATTCCCAAAAGTATTCTCAATAACAAATCGAACAATCTCTTCGGAGAATGAACGCCCAGCAAACACAGAATCACACAAATATCATTCTGTGATAAATTAGTTCTTATCAAGAGAGCCACATTCGCATATTCGATAAGGAATAGGTACTGCTTTATGGAGTTCACACACACACACACACACATAAAGAAAAGGGAAGATCACGTAAAAGTCCATGGCTAGCGATTGTGTCTGAAATATTTCAGCGTTTTATAGCATGCGCTAATTCGTTAAATCATCAGAAGTTGTTTAATTTCGAGAATATCAAAAGCAAATAAATTATTACACAGCATTAATTCCTCATTTCTGAAACAATGCATACTGTTTCTCGTAATCTGTAACAAAATTAAGCAATAATATATATTTTTTTAATATTAAAAGCCTTTTGTTATTTTTTAACTTATTTATTTTGGACCAATACCGATTGCTTATTCCTTTCACTTGAGCGGAGTTTATGTTCTTTAATTTTTCAGGTTACCATGATAACAAGAATAGGGTCAGGTGGGGGAAAGTGGGGCTAAAATCGAGCTTTTTTTAGAAACGGTCTCAAATTCACATTATTAAGTTTATTTTAAGGAAACTTTTGATGCATTTTATATACATTGGGTTCATATAGATTAGGTATGAGGCAGAACCATTTTATTTTGTTAGATTATTTTCTCTCACTAAAACAATTAAACCATCATGTGTTGATAGCCCCACTTTCCCCCATGGTGGGGGAAAGTGGGGCTAGTTCAGAAATTAGTGTACATTTTAATAAAAATGTGTAAATATTGATTTTGACATAAGTATACAATGACATTAAAATACCTTAATTTCATTTAAAGGTACAAATGCACTGAAAATACTTTTTTTAGCTGTTATGTAATGAATGAAACAATGTCGTCAGTTTTCTTCTTTTTACTATCATTACAATACTGAAAAATTCTAAAATTCTAATGTGTTCGAAAACGCGCCAAATGTCGCCAAACTTGGCGACACTTGGTGATTTTTCGCCAAATTTGGCGACAAAAATAAGTCGCCAAAAATGATGCTAACTTGGAGATATCTTGTCAATTTCTCGCCAAGCTCATACACTCCCATGTTAACCGAATATCAAAGCAGGAAAAACAGCAAGCAAGTAAAATTTAGCATGTAAATTAACAGAATAAGAGACAATTTTAGCAAAATAATAAAAAATAAGGACATAAAATCATTAAAAAAGAGCCAATTTACTTAATGTGTGACGTAATCGTAAACCCTCAGGAAAGTTTGGCCATACACCCACTTTACCCCACCTCAGAAAACACTTCATAATAAATAGTATTATAAACTTATTTTTTATTTTGTTATATAGAGCTGATCCTTAGATGTTCTAGTACAAGTCTATACCAAAATTAGTAGCATTTGCCTATGAATAATGATTTTAGAGGAAAGTTAATAAACACCTAACTCTTACATATCACATTCAATGAGCATAAAAAAACGCTTTGTAAGCATTTAATTTGCTTAGAACGTTCTAAAACTAACATAAAAGTATTCGTTACCATCTCAATTTATATCTTTAAAAAATCTGGTATGGACCCCACACTACTTCCTTTTACGTGTAAATTTCTTAGTAGTTGCCTTAAGTGTTAAAAAAAGTGTTTGGAGTGAGCAAGGTAACAATTCAAATATTTACTTCCCTCATCTGTCACGAAACAATATTTTACAATGGTTAATTTTCTAATTATTGGGGATTTTAATATCATTCAGTGAATTTTTCGCAAAATATCGCCAATAGCGCCAAGTTGAACCCAAATTCAAAATATAATTTTTTCGCCAAATTTGTCGCCAACTTGGCGATAGGTCGCCAAGTTGGCGTCAAATCCTTGGCGACCAAAAGCTTGGCGACATATCGCCAAATGGTCGCGCCAATTCATATCACTTGAGTCTGCATTGAAATTAACACTGATTTACCTCAAAAAAAAGGTAAAACACCCCCTTGGGAACATTCGAATGCAACCACAAGGGGAGGTGCACAACTAGACCATCCTCAGAGCCTACATACCAAGCTAGAAGCTTCTACGGCATATAGTTTTTGAGTTATGCGACCCACATACATACATACGCACACACGTACATACAGACGTCACGAGAAAACTCGTCGTAATTAACTCGGGGGTGGTTGAAAAGGATTTTTCGGCTGCTTATATGTTGGTAGGTACATATGCACGTGCTGACAGGTCGAAAAAACTACTGAACATTCATTCGGGGGTGAGCAAAATCAAAATTTAGACTCGAATTTGAGTGATTTTTTTTTTCGCGATCACAATACTTCCTTTACTACGTAAAAGGAAGTAAAAAGGATTAACGAAATATTTAAATTAGAAAACAGAAAATGGGTGTTTTTCAAAATAGCCCCACTTTCTCCCATAGACCCACTTTCCCCCACCTGACCCTAAGTCTAGCACATTGTAATTATTTAAAGACACTAAATTTTTGTTGTCATGGTTACAAATCGTCGTTAAATCATTTTTTATTCCAAGGCTCAACTCAAGCAAATTTTACTTTTTAAGTGTGAATGTCTGTAGAAACAAGTTCTTTTTCAGGAAAAACAATTTTCCCTGCAGAAAAACTTCATTTAGATACAAAATTTCCAGATTATTAATTCCCATCATATAATATTGATAGGAAATAAAAATATCACAACGGAATACGCTTTACATATAATCTTTATGATACGTGTCACCTTGATTTAGCATTTAAATATGAAATTCATTTCTATTCTTAGAGAACATTAATCTGCAGCTGATAGGTGTAAGTTGTTCTTTTCAATATTCTTAATCTGAAGGGTAGGTTTTAACTAAATTCAACGTCATCATCATTCACTACACTTTTTTTCTACCCAAATGAAAAATCTTGATTACAAAGCAAATATGTTTATACGTAGGGGGCTACTGCCCCAATTCAAATTAGCTATTGCATCCCCGGTACTTGGCTTACTGGTGTGGCATATATTACATTACTACAAGTTAATAAACTACTTTTGTAAGAGCTGGATTTGGGGGGGGGGGGATCAAGCAGAGGCCTGTGCCCCATGCGGTAATTTGTGGCGGGCAGTAAATTCACTCCATTTCTGCGCCTTTTTTTCGTTAAAATTCAATATACAAATCTTAAAGTAATGTGGGTAAGGGTGGCGGTTTCAAAATTTGCCATTTCTCGGAAAAATCGAAGATCCGTCACTGACCAATGCCTCCCTGATAATATTTAGCATTAGTATTAAAGAGCCGTTGCACTGACTTGAACCAAGATCATCGGCCTCTACTTAGGATTCAAATATTTCTTATTGGTATTCTGGTACTTAAAAAATTTACGATCACACCACTGGTAGCAACCCAAACGAGAAAGAAATATCAGTACATATATAGTCCCTTTTAACAAAACTATTGGTCAGTTATAAATTACTTTCCAAAGCCATTCATAACTGATAAAACGAAGTTCATGTTACTGCGAATTTGCATGATAATTTATAGCTTTCTGCGTACCATTGCATGAAATCCGATTCTTTTCCTGGTAAATAAATGCTTCAGATATATTTTCACGATAAAGGAAGGGAAATCTAAATCGTCTTCTCCAAGAACTCGGGAGCAGGCAGCTCACTTGATTGATGAGAAGTAAGAGTGTAATCAAAGTGGACAACGAGCAGGAGAAGAGGAAATTCGTTCCAGAAAGAGGCAATTCATTTGGGGAAACAAAGTTTCAAATTAATGGGTACCATGGGCTGAATCTAGTTTGAAAGTCGCGTTTTGAAGTAAAAAGATTCGCAATGATGAACTAAACAGGTTCTTATATTTAGGGCCACAATTAATCAGAACAGAGCACGGACAATTTGTCAAATACACACCTTGTAGCTTAAGATCGATTTAGCACTTTTTTAGATACATCCACTGCACTTAAGGGCCTCTTTTCAATGAAGAAGTAAAATAGTGAAAGAAGACCAAAACAAAGTGCTACCAGGCTTGCCGAACGTTTAATGAAGAAAGGTCTTTAATAATACAATTTTAGAATAAGTATTAATTCAGAAGTTTCTGCCATTAACTAGGTTTTAGGAACTTCAAAAGCTCTACACATATAAATACAGAGACATTAGATAAAATAATGCTAACACTAGTGAAATGAGGCCAATGCCTTATTAAGAAGCTGGCAGCTCTTCCTTTGAGCAACTCCAACACACAATACAGGCAAATTTTTTTTTACAAAACAGCTTACAAAGTTTAAATGGGTCATTCTAGCGAAAATGGTACAAATCATGTCCGAGATTTTAGAATTTTTTAAAGTCAATTTTAATAACTACCACCCATTAAGTGTATTTTTTATTGGTTCTCGATTTAATTTTGTGCCATAAAGTATCAATTGATTAGATATAATCCATTTAGAAAATACACAAAAAAATTATCTTTGTCAGAAGGAGAAAATGACGTGTCCCAGCTTCAAATTGCTAGAATTTTAAATGTGATTTAAAATTAAACTGAAATGTAACAAAATAAATTACACTGCACTGCACAAAAGATGCTTCTGACACCATTTCTGCAGTTTATTACGCAAATTTTAAAAAAATCCCCCCAAAACACTTTTATCCATGTCCCTAGACTTTCTATGTTTCGAATTGTCCACTGTGTTACAAGCAATTGTTAATAAAATAAACAATTGCATTCAATCTGATATATTTAAAAAATATATAGGTAGTATAACTGCCGTGATTAGGTTGCTACATTGAATTATGTAGTCAACAACCAGGGTGAGCCTCATTCTTTTCTTATGGTAGTTAATTTGAACTGTTGGATGTCCACTCTGTTACAGTCGATTTCATGATGAAAACAATAGATTTTTTTCTTGAAATTGCAGACAGACTTACAGTTTTAGGCTGTTTATTCCATTTTATGCTTGTTCTGTGATTCTAACTTTTCCTTGTAATCATGAAGATATTTTTAAAGGCTTATTTGTCCACTCTGTTACACAAAGTCATCAAAGTATTTGAAATCCTTTCATAAATGAGTCATGTACTAGTTATTTACACTTCATTATACACAAATAAATGGAAACTTAATAAAAAAAATATGATTAGTTGATGGAAATTATTTAAATTGCTAATCTTAAGTAAAGAGTTTCAGACATGATTTGTACCATTTTCGCTAGAATGACCCAAATACATTAAATGTTTATTTAATTGCATAAACTTAATGAAAAACAAAGACACTTCTACTATATAAGGCAGTTAAATTTGTAAGATTTCCGAAAACAGTTTAAATAGTAATATTATTTTATCCGTAGACCACGTGTCTCGTTAGACGACACGTCCGTTACTAAACCAAAAAACAAAAAAAATCATTAAAAAAATAATTTCAACATTACTTATGAAAAACTTCCAAACTTAACTATAATTTATAAAAGGAAAGTCCATGTTCTTAAAAGAAATTCAGCAACGAAACGAGGATCTAACATAATTGGAGTCTTTTCAGGCAATTTTGTGCAACAATTGATGATTTTTATTGAAATGGATTTGCACCCTTGCAAACATATATGACATGGAACAGAACAAAAAAAACCCCGGCCTCGAGTTCTTCCCTGCTTTAACTGAATAGAAATTACCGTTTTTACTATTACCAAATGAGCCAAAGAATCGATTCACGCGAAGTGAGTGAATCCGACCGAGTGACGTGCGATTAGGTCTCTCGGACTGTGCTTTTTTTAGCCACAAAAGTTGTTCCGAAGCCTTTCTTTCGCCGTTCAGCCAACTTCGATTTTCATCAATTATTGCGCTCTACAGACGATTCCTCCCTCCCTTTTTTTTAAAAACTTTATTTCAAAAAAATCAATTTTTTGAGCCTTATAAAGCATAATCCTGCCTTTAAAAATTACAACCAGAATATACATGGAAGTCGGTTGATAAGAACACTAGAAGAGAGTGCTATTCTATTCTATTCTGTTCTATGGTGTGTGTATGTTTGTGTCGTCCCTTAATAAAGTGTTCGTCCAATATTGAAGTTTTAGAGTCTTCCCTTTCTGACAGATATTGAACATTTTGATCTAGAGAATTAACAAAGGGCAAGAGCAGAGAAAAGAGACTTTAATTCCATTTTTCTTTACCTTTCCACTCTTTTAAGAGTTCTATCTTCATTATAAACGCTGCATAGAGTCGAATTGCGAAGCGTAATGCATTTAAGAAATGTCATTGCGTTGAAGGCATATTTTACATATTTAATACTACTAAATCACATTTTTCATTGCATAAAGTGAATGCTCGCTGTAAAGTTCTTCGTTGTAAACGAATTTTATTCCTTTATGCTTATGCTTAAAATTTTTGACTACACTTAGCGATAATATATTATTTTTGATTGGACGAAAAGAAAAAGCACTAGTACACAGATAATCTAAATCAAAAAGCATGCCATATTTATATGCATTATCCATCTTCAGACAATTCGATTCTTAGAGTGGCGCTAAGTTATGCTAAAGCCTCAACCGAAGCGGAAAAGCAGCATTTCGTTAGGAACTTCATTTTCGGCGAACAAAAGGCCGCGAATTCGCACATATTTTTCGTCAATCTGAATAATGGGGAAATAGAAGAGCAGCAGGAGCCAGACAGCACAACTCCGCCGAAAGGAATGAAAAGCGCGCGAGTTATGGCATGGAAGTACGCCCTGTTCAGTTTTCTGGAAAGGGCGTGGGTAAGGGTGATTGGAATAGAGGTGGTGTCGATTAGAAGTGCTAAAACAATGGCACGGCATCCTACGGGGAGTCAAGAGTATTATGAAGCTGGAGGTTAAGATATTGCAAAAGTTGGTTTCTCTACAGGACGTCGCACAGCATGACGAAGAGCTGAAACACTGATTTATATTTATCATAAGCAAGTGAAAGTACACCCTGTTGTCTGAAGGTTACTTTCGAAAGAACTCTGGCTTATAGGGTAGTTCACTTCTGAGTGTATTAGAAAGAATAATAAAAGCACAAGAATACATATGTCCAAAAAAAAGTAATCCGCTTTTACTTTATATTTTTGCTGAATTACTTACTACACTGCTTCACTCCTAAACTCAGATAGAGCACGCCGACCAGTGAATTAATAACTCGTATTTCTTTAAAAAGAAAGGCTTTAAAAAAAATCTATCAGATAAATAGGCAATAGTAATTTCCTAATATAATCTAAAAAGGATGTGTTTGTCCACTGGATGGGATTATTGCATTGTTCCACCCATTTCAACCCTCAAAAAA
Organism: Uloborus plumipes; assembly: GCA_038373865.1. Taxonomy (NCBI): domain Eukaryota; kingdom Metazoa; phylum Arthropoda; class Arachnida; order Araneae; family Uloboridae; genus Uloborus; species Uloborus plumipes. Next base: position 89,217 of record JAXGGA010003846.1, read on the forward strand.
ATTTGACGCAAAACTGCAAGAGTTTTCCTAATTTTATAAAAATAACCACATTTATCAATTCAAATGCTTTTACTACTATGCGACGAATGCTATTTTCTAACGATTCATTTTTTTTTTTTTTTTTTCAAAACGAAACTGTTCTTAAGTGTCCATTCACTAGTTGCTCTACCCTATTTATCAAAAAGCTTTTTAGTCATCTCTAAACTCAATCTATTTGTCGTCTGCAAGTTAATAATTTTAATTAATAAACTTTAAAACAAAAATCAACAGCTGTTTATAACTCAACACAATAGCTGACATTGCCATGCTCAAAATTTTCACGTACGGAGGAAATAACATCATAGCTCAAACATGACACTTTCGTTATAAATTACACTGCTTCTGTTTACCGAACGTGAATAAAAAATCGCTAAATATCAACAATGCAACCAGTTGCTCAAGAAGTTGTCTCGCTTTTTGAATGTGAGGCCTGAAATAATAATGAAGATGATAATAATAAAATGGCTGATTAACATCCATACCTTTTAAAACATTTAATGCCTCTCAGACTGACGTATCCTGTTTCAATTTGCATTTTCAATTGTATGCCATTTTTGTATGTGAACAACTTACTTTGCGACATGAATCACAACCCTTTTCAGAAAAAAAAGGTTGCGAAAGCGGCAGAAACTAGTGCATACACATATAACGCCAGTCAAGAAATTGCCATACGTGTAGTTTTTTTAGTCATATTTATATCATCCATTTAAATTAGTATAGCATTTAACTAACTCACCATACTTTTAACCTATGCATTTTTTAAAAAGACATTTCAACTGCAAGACAATTCGCAAAAGAATGAATTTAAGCAAGAAATCTCTTTTCGAAAGTAAGAAAATAGCGGGGTGAGCGAAAACAGAGGCCACTTGCACTCCAGTTATATTTATACCCGTACAAACAAACGAAAAGGCGTCGAAATGATTTCAAAACACCTGCAGATGCTAAACATCAAAAGTCACCGCGTTCATTTCAAGTTCCGGTTAATGATAGAAGCGCGCTTCCCTTCAAACGTCCACAAAGAATGAAAGATGGAGCTTTACTTAGAAACAGCTTTTTTGGGCCGTAGATATTTTCCTATTGTATGACCTTTTGAACGTAAAAATTCATAGGGATTGGTTTGTTTTCGGTATTTCTAACGAGGCATTGACTGAAAGCAGCAAGTGCACCAAGAAGTTTACTTAAGTGGCATTTTCGATATCCTACTTAAGTGCGTTGGCAGGCAACGGAGGTGTCGGTAGCAATGACATCGTAAACTTTTGCAATCACACGAAAAGTGGCTACCGGAGAGAATAAAAACTCGCCGTCTGAATTCGAACCCAGGCTGTCAGCTACTTGAGAAATTTCTAACCACTGCAATCCTTGTTTGACATAAATATTTGGTAGAAATATATCAATTAGTAGGTATGAAACTAATATTATATCAGGCGACTCGATGGAAATTTTAAAGTTTATTGTTTCTTTTCCATAATTTACAAGCTGTAGTTAAAAACCAATATTAAGGTGGCGCACATTGTGTTTATAAGCTTCCATGGCTTGTCGAAATCGCTCTGCGCCAGTATTTGGTTTTTGCCGAAAAAATATCTTAAAAGTTGTGTAATCTGTTTGAATGAAATGTTATCTCCTTCTGAAAAATGAAAATTCCACTCTCAAATGCTGCACCTTCCTGATTCAGCTGTCACATGTAAAGTTATTCTACTGAAATGACTAACAAGTATTATAGCTTACAGAGTCATCGAAAGAGTCAAAACTCTTTTTAAGCTTCGAGGCAAGTCACTGATTCGAGGAGTTAGGAGATCGGATCTGATTCAGTTGACGATTCACCAAAAAGAGTTGCCATTCGTTTTTCGAGAGTTTCCGCTCGTGGTTCTCAGTGGAATGATTTGATTTTTTAAAGCAAAACGTGAGTTGAAAGCCCATCTCTAGTTTATACCCCCTCCCAGCTAATCATCACAAACACAAAAATTGGCTCACTGCAAAAGTTGCTTCTCAATGTGTAAGGCAGGAGTTTGAGTACAGGTGTGATATTAATAGGACGTCAGAAAAGGGCACTTGGAACACCTTTAGACTGATTTAGTTATGTTTTTAAAAAATCGTCTTTGTACCATTTTTACTCTCCAGCAATACACACGTTTCAAACCCTATCATTCTTTTCGAATCTAGCAACTCATTGAGAATCGGTTCAGAAAATTATATTGATAGTGTGAACACGGGTGAGACAGCTGGTCCCGATTGAATCTAAACTTATCTCACAGAAATATATATTTAGACTCTTAGAAGAACATTTCCTTTCTTCTTCTCCAGTAGAGGACGCATCAAGTCTTCTCCTTTGTTCCCGCCAAGAAGTCATTACGCAATGCGTTACCTTGTTTTTGAACCAAGGAACATATGTTTCTGGCCAGATGGTAAATTGGGTGAAAATACTCATCAAAAGTGATGCCGTCAGGTGAAAGTTTGTAAGTATGAAATAAGGCCACTATATTGACTCTATATAGCGACTCTAGTCCGAAATAATGTACGTCGTACGCATTACCGATAGCACAACAAGACTGCATTTACATTCATTTGGCCTTGATATTTTTTATTGTTTAATAAATAAATTACTTAAAAAGACATTAAGGTGATGTGCTGTTCGGATAGGGTAAAAGCCAAACAGACAAATCAATTTCCAAGTTATAAAGAGAAGATTACATACTATTATCTAAAATGATTTAACATAATATTTAATCAATTATATTAAGCCTTAAAAAATTAAAGTAAGTTCTAAAATCAAACATATAATGTTTATTAATCAGTGCCGAAGCGTGAAGTTTATCATAGAAAGAGACAAGGAGGATTAATCAAAACTTTCTATTAGAATAAGACAAGACACAAGGGTCATTAAAAATCTCCGTTAGAACAAGAAAAATAGTTCCTAAATATTTTGCAAGAACTAGGAAGTCCTTAACTCCCTCCTTACGGCACTACCTACTTCCTATTTCCGTAATAAACTCAATGAAAATCTTCATTGAAATAAAGAGTGAGCGCGCTTTTCGTTTTGAAAAATTTCATTCTATGCAGAACGTTACAGCTCTTATATAGAGTAACTAAATCTAAAAATGTATCCTATTTGTAAAAACTATTACGACATGAATATTTTCTTTTTCAGTTAAAATTTTAAAAACTGATTTGATACGAATACAAAACCGGAAAATTCTGTGTCATTTCAAGTAAGTCACAACACTGATAGTCTAAGATCCCACCGCAGTTTATCTACACTCATAGCGTACACTCATGACTTATATTTCAAATTAAAGCTGATTTTTTTCTGAACGTGATGCACTATGTCCGCCTATGTAAAAGTGCCCGAAACCTATAGGCAGCCTGGCCTAAACAGGTCACATGAATGTAGTATTTCTACACTCATAGCGTACACTCATGACTCATATATCAAATTGAAGCTAATTTTTTTTTGAACGTGGTGCACTAAGGCTGCCTATGTAAAAGTGGCCGCAACCTCTAGGCAGCCTGGCCTGAAGTTCAGGGTCCAAAATTTCAAATGGTCATAAAAGACGGAAAAATCGGTCGATTCTTTTGCATTTTTTACTAAAATTATTCTTAATGTGAGTACTTTTTCGAAAAAAATTGATGAACTTAAATTTCAAAAATTGCCGATAGGGGGCGCTTTAGACTTTGGAGCTAAAAACAACTACTTTTTACCGTTTGTTTTCATATTTTCGTAATTGATTCAAAGAGTTAAAACTCTAACTTAAATTTTGAGCCCAAAATATCAACTAATTTTCGGTTTTTAGCAATACTCGGACCAAACGTCAAAAATTGTGTTTTTCTGCTTTTCAACTAGTCCTTTCAAGTAAAAAAATTATTAAAATCACCTGATAATGTTAAAATAAAATCAGATGAACCCTTTCGTAACTAAAAAAAAAGAAAAAATAAATTTTTTTTCCAACATTTTTTAGAAAGAAATTTTGTATTTTACAACTCAGAAAGTGTGCATTTAATTTTATTTTCACATTATTAGTATCGCCAGAGGATTTTAATAATCTTTTTTATATGAAAGGGCAAGTTAAAAAGCAGAAAAACACATTTTTTGACGTTTGGTCCGAATATTGCTAAAAACCGGAAATTAGTTGATATTTTGGGCTCAAAATTTAAGTTAGAGTTTGAACTTTTTGAATCAATTACGAAAATACGAAAAAAACGGTAAAAAGTAGTTGTTTTTAGCTGCAAAGTCTAAAGCGCCCCCTATCGGCAATTTTTGAAATTTAAGTTCATGAATTTTTTTTCGAAAAAGTACTCACATTAAGAATGATTTTAGTAAAAAAAGCGAAAGAATCGATCAATTTTTCCGTCTTTTATAACCATTTGAAATTTTGGACCCTAAACTTTAGGCCAGGCTGCCTAGAGGTTGCGGCCACTTTTACATAGGCAGCCTTAGTGCACCACGTTCAGAAAAAAATTAGCTTCAATTTGATATATGAGTCATGAGTGTACGCTATGAGTGTAGAAATACTACATTCATGTGACCTGTTTAGGCCAGGCTGCCTATGGGTTTCGGGCACTTCTGCATAGGCGGACATAGTGCATCACGTTCAGAAAAAAATCAGCTTTAATTTAACATATACGTGATGAGTGTACGCTATGAGTGTAGATAAACTGCGGTGGGATCTTAGACTATGAGGAATACGCTACGCAGCGAACAAAGGAAGCATTAGTATTCAGTTTGATCATTGTAAGATCTCACAGCGGTAACGGAAGTTCAAAACAGAAGTCGAAAAAACTCAGTTGCATGTGACTGACCTTATTATCACATTTGCAGTTTGTCACGTTACTAACATTTTGAAAGCAGTCTTTTGACTTTCATGAACTAAACATATACAGGGTGTCCACTCCTATCGTGGCCCAATAGCTAATTTCTAAACCGTTAGAGATAAGCATATAGTTTATTTAGGAAAAAATCTCTAAATTAAGAAAGGAATTCGGGCTACGAAATGTTTTTCAAAAAAATCAAATTTTGAAAGAGTTACGAAATTGAAATTTTTATACAGCCCACCAGTCCTATCAATCATATTTAGTAAAACATTCTTGACACTGTAACGTTTAAAACTAAAAAAAAAAAAAAATCACTGTTCTACGACAAAAATTGACCGAGTTATGACGTTTTGAAAAATCAAGATTTTGCATTATTTCATGACGTCATCGAGAGATCGCTTAAGGGACCGTATGCGAAATCCTTCAAAATCTTGATTTTTCAAAACGTCATAACTCGGTCAATTTTTGTGGTAGAACAGTGATTTTTTTTTTGAGTTTTGAGCGTTACAGTGTCAAGAATGTTTTACTAAATATGACTGATTGGACTGGTGGGCTGTATAAAAATTTCAATTTCGTAACTCTTTCAAAATTTGATTTTTTTGAAAAACATTTCGTAGCCCAAATTCCTTTCGTAATTTAGAGATTTTTTCTTAAATAAACTATATGCTTATCTCTAACGGTTTAGAAATTAGCTATTGGGCCACGATAGGAGTGGACACCCTGTATATATTGATTCCAATCGAAGTCGGTAGCTTCAAGCAGGATTTTTAGTTTGGTGATGTAAATTTTTTTAAATAAATAAATAAAACAGCCAAGAATTGTATCTATATATACTTCAGAGAAGAACAATACTGAACTAGTATTCGCAATTCTAATAAACCAGTGGTGCCCAAACTACGGTCCGCTAACCATATCCAACCCGCGAAGCTGATTTGTGAGGCCCATTCTTTTGTTTAATGTCACTAATCGAAAAGCATACGGTGACAATTAAAAATTTGAACCCAAATATTCGGAAATTTGTTTTTGAAAAGCATACTTTTAATAAAATAAGCATCAAATAATGATAACAACAATTATTAGTTCGTTTTTTTTTTTTTTTTTTTTTCATCTTTTATATTTTCTCCTGTTATAAAAAAGAAGAAAATATTTTGAATTTTTTTGTGTTCTAGCTCGCGAAAATGATTTTAATGATGCTGCTTTCAAGCAGAAATCAATTGGGGCCCACGGTAATAAACTATGAGGGACGCTGCAGTTTCTGGTTGATGGCCGGCTGAAAAAAGGAAAACAAAGAAATGCACTAACTCATAACCAACTTTTAAGTTTAGTGAAGAAAGTTATATTTCACCATGCTTATAGGAGGTTTTCTTTTTTATTCTTTTGAAACTACAATATACCACAAACTGTCCGAAGTCACTATTTTACCACAAAGGAAAAATGCTTTTTAATTCCAAAGACTCTTTCTTTAAGCTTAATTCGCACTGAAAAGTAAAAACTTAAAAAGCGTTGTTCTTCTTTATATCATTATACTAGCAGTACCCGCACGGCGATGCCCGTGCAACAAATGTAAAGGAAGTTAACTAAATAAAGTTTAATTCACTCTAACCCTCTAAAGTAAAATTATTATATTTGAATCATTATATTTAGTCTAATTCTAAATGAGCAAATAAATTCAAATTAAAAAATTAAGAGAAGAAGAAATATAGACGGCGTACTAAAAGCTATTTCTACAAAGCTGTATACCGCTTTTTTAGCCTACTTTCTCGTTAAAAATAAAAGAAAGACGAAAAAAGTATTAAAAGTGGCTTAATGCATCTAAAAAATATCGCCAAGTCAAAAAAATATCGCCAAGTTAAAAAAATATCGCCAAGTTAAAAAAATATCGCCAAGTCCGAAAAAAAAGCCAAAAAGAAATAAAAAGGTAAAAAATGAATATCGAAAAATTAAAAATTTGAAAGTAGGGTATTGAGATGGGGAATTTGTGTGTGTGTCGGTCGGTCGGTCGGTCTGTCTGTCTGTCCCCCCCCCCCTAATAACTTTTGAATGAACATTCCGATTTTGACAAACTTTGTTTTGTTGGAAAGATCTCGGCGAGTACAGCTCATTCCCATATTTGATTTTTCGATTTGAACAATTTTTGGTTCAACTTTGAACCGTTCAAACAACTTGACCCTTTTGAGTGAACAGTCCGATTTGAACAAACTTTTTTTTGTTCGAAAGATCTTATCAAGGATACTTCATTCCCGTATTTACATTTCCGATTTGAACAGTTTTTCGTTCAACATTGAACCGCTCAAGCAAGCTGTCACCCCTAATAACTTTTGAGTGAACAGTCCGATTTAAATAAACTTTTTTTTTTGTTG